>JBBMOL010000329.1:528698-532890 GCA_037954665.1 Laguncularia racemosa
TAAGGGTTTAGTTTAGTTAAGGTTTAATTTAGTTAGTATTAGTTAGGTTAGGTTTAGGTATAGGTTTAGTTTAGTTACGTTTAAGGTTAAGGATTAGGTTTAAACAGGTTTAGGGTTTAGGGTTAGTTTAGGAAGTTTAACTTGATTTAAGGTTAAACTTAGTTAAGGTTTAAGGTTGTAATAGGTTTAGGTAAAGTTTAGAACGTTAAATTTAAACGTTTAACGGTTATAAGGTTAAAGTTAGTGTAATTGTAAACTGTAAACGGTTTAAATTTAGTAATTAATAACTTTAAACGGTTTAAACTTTAAACGTTTAAACTGTAAAACGTGTAATACGGTTAAACTTAGTTAGAATTTAAACTTAATTTATAAACTGTTAAACGTTTAAACTGTAAAACTTTAATTTGAAACTTTAATTTAGAACTTTAAACTTTAAACTTTAGAAACGTATTAAGTTAACTGTTAAATGTTAAACTTTAAACTTTAAACTTGAAACGTTTAAACGTTTAAACGTAACTTAAACTTTAAACTTAAACTTTAAACTTTAAACTTAAACTTTAAACTTTAAATTAAACTTTAAACTTAAACGTTAAACGTTAAACGGTTTAAACTTTAAACTTTAAACTTAAACTTTAAACTTTGAAACTTTAAACTTTAAACTTAATTAACGTTTAAACTTTAAACTTTAAACTTTAAACTTTAAACTTTAAACTTTAAACGTTAAACTTAAACTTGAAACTTTAAACGTTAAACTTTAAACTTTAAACTTTAACTGTAAACTTTAAACTTTAAACTTTAAACTTAAACTTTAAACTTAAACGTTAAACTTTAAACTGTTAACTAGTATAAACTTTAAACTTAAACTTTAAACTTTAAACTTAAACTTTAAACTTTAAACTTTAAACTTTAAACTTTAAACTTGAAACGTTAAACTTAAACTTAAACGGTAAACTGTAAACTTTAAACTTTAAACTTAAACTTTAAACTTTAAACTTTAAACTTTAAACTTTAAACTTTAAACTTTAAACTGTAAACTTTAAACTTTAAACTTAATTTAACTTTAAACTCTAACAACTTAAACTTAACTAAAACTTTAAACTTTAAAATAAACTTTAAACTTTAAACTTTAAACTTTAAACTTTAAACTTTAAACTAAACTTTAATAACTTAAAACGTAATAACTTAAACTTAAACTTAAACTTAAAACTTAAACTTAAATTAAACTTTAACTTAAACTTAAACTTTAAACTTAAACTTAAACTTATAAACTTTAAACTTAAACTTAACTTTAAACAACTTTAAACTTTAAACTTTAAACTTAAACTTAAACTTAAACTTAAACTTTAAACTTTAAACTTAAACTTTAAACTTAAACTTTAAACTTAAACTTTAAACTTTAAACTTAAACTTAACTTTAAACTTAAACTTAAACTTTAAACTTTAAACTTAAACTTTAAACTTTAAACTTTAAACTTTAAACTTTAAACTTTAAACTTAAAATTAAACTTTAAACTTTAAACTTTAAACTTTAAATAAAATTTAAACTTAAACTTAAACTTTAAACTTTAAACTTTAAACTGAAACTTTAAACTTAAACTTAAACTGTAAACTTTAAACTTAAACTTTAAACTTTAAACTTAAACTTAAACTTTAAACGTAAACTTTAAACTTTAAACTTAAACTTTAAACTTTAAACTTTAAACTTTAAACTTAAACTTTAAACTTTAAACTTTAAATTTAAACTTAAACTTAAACTTAAACTTTAAACTTAAACTTTAAACTTTAAACTTAAACTTTAAACTTAAAAACTTTAACTTAAACTTTAAACTTAAACTTTAAACTTTAAACTTTAAAACTTAAAATTTAAACTTTAATAAACTTAAACTTTAAACTTAAACTTTAAACTTTAAACTTTAAACTTAAACTTTAAATTAAACTTAAACTTTAAACTTTAAACTTTAAACTAAACTTAAACTTTAAACTTTAAACTTAAACTTAAACTTAAACTTTAAACTTAAACTTAAACTTTAAACTTTAAACTTTAAACTTTAAACTTTAAACTTAATTAAACTTAAACTTAAACTTTAAACTTAAACTTAAACTTAAACTTTAAACTTTAAACTTTAAACTTTAAACTTAAACTTTAAACTTTAAACTTTAAACTTTAAACTTTAAACTTTAAACTTAAACTTTAAACTTAAACTTTAAACTTAAACTTAAACTTTAAACTTTAAACTTAAACTTTAAACTTTAAACTTGTAAACTTAAACTTTAAACTAACTTAAACTTTAAACTTTAAACTTTAAACTTAAACTTAAACTTTAAACTTAAACTTAAACTTAAACTTTAAACTTTAAACTTAAACTTTAAACTTTAACTTAAACTTTAAACTTTAAACTTTAAACGTTAAACTTTAAACTTTAAACTTTAACTTAAACTTTAAACTTTAAACTTTAAACTTAAACTTAAACTTAAACTTTAAACTTTAAACTTAAACTTTAAACTTTAAACTTAAACTTTAAACTGTAAACTTAACTTGAACTTAAACTGTTAAAACTTAAACTGTAAACTTAAACTTTAAACTTAAACTGTAAACTTTAAACTTTAAACTTAAACTTAAACTTAAACTTTAAACTAAATTAAACTTTAAACTTAAACTGTTAAACTTTAAACTTTAAACTTAAACGTTAAACTTTAAACTTTAAACTTTAAACTTTAAACTAAACTTTAAACTTAAACTTTAAACTTAAACTTAAAACTTTAAACTTAAACTTAGAAACTTTAAACTTTAAACTTTAAACTTAAACTTAAACTTAAACTTTAAACTTAAACTTTAAACTTAACTTAAACTTTAAACTTTAAACTTTAAACTTGAAACTTTAAACTAAACTTTAAACTTAAACTTTAAACTTTAAACTTAAACGTAAACTAAACTAAACTTAAACTTTAAACTTAAATAAACTTTAAACTTTAAACTTTAAACTGAAACTGTAAAACTTTAAACTTTAACTTAAACTAACGTAAACTTAAACTTAAACTATTAAACTTAAACTTTAAACTTTAAACTTTAAACTTAAACTTTAAACTTTAAACTTTAAACTTTAAAACTTTAAACTCTTAAACTTAAACTAAACTTTAAACTTTAAACTTAACTTAAACTTTAAACTTAAACTTTAAACTTTAAACTTTAAACTTAAACTTAAACTTAAACTTTAAACTTTAAACTTAAACTTAAACTTTAAACTTTAAACTTAACTTAAACTTTAAACTTTAAACTTTAAACTGAAACTTAAACTTAAACTTAAACTTAAACTTTAAACTTTAAACGTTAAACTTTAAACTTTAAACTTAAAACTTTAAACTTTAAACTTAAACTTAAACTTAAACTTAAACTTTAAACTTAAACTTAACTTTAAACTTTAAACTTAAACTTAAACTTTAAACTTAAACTTTAAACTTTAACTTAAACTTTTAAACTGTAACTTTAAACTTTAAACTTAAAACTTTAACTTTGAAACGTAAACTAACTTTAAACTTTAAACTTTAAACTTAAACTTAAACTTTAAACTTTAAACTTTAAACTTTAAAACTTTAAACTTAAACTTTAAACTTTAAACTTTAAACTTTAAACTTTAAACTTAAACTTTAAACTTTAAACTTAAACTTAAACTTGTAAACTTAAACTTTTTAAACTTTAAATTTAAACTTTAAAAAAAAATTTTAAAAAAACTTAAACTTTAAACTTTAAAAATTTAAAAAAAACTTTAAACTTTTAAAATTTTAAAATTTAAAAACTTTAACTTAAAAATTTTAAACTTTAAAAATTAAAAAAACTTTAAAAAATTAAACTTTAAAATTAAACTTAAACCTTTAAACCCTTTTAAAATTTTAAACTTTTAAACTTTAAAATTTTAAAATTTAAAAATTTAAACTTTAAAAAATTTAAAATTTAAAAAATTTAAACCCTTAAAACTTTAAACTTTAAAAAACTTTAAAAAAACTTTAAAATTTTAAACTTTAAAAATTTTTAAACTTTAAACTTAAAATTAAAATTTTAAAATTTTAAACTTTTAAACTTTTAAACTTTAAACTTTTAAAACCTTTTAAACTTTAAACTTTAAACTTTTAAACTTAAATAAAATAAACTTTAAACCTTTAAATTTAAAAAACCTTTAAACTTAAAAATTTTTTT
>JBBMOL010000330.1:0-12876 GCA_037954665.1 Laguncularia racemosa
AAGCAAAAAAAAAAATTTTCGAGCTTAATTCTAGAAGGTTTCACACATGGTTTTGATTATTTCGTTTTGTTATTCCCTTTGAGAACCATGTGTAGTAAATTATTTCATACCCGGATCTTAGGGAAAGTCTGATTACTATGTAACTTTGGGTTTATTGCAAAATTAATGACGATTGAGCATCTCTGATTTCATCCATGTTGTTTATTATATATTGTTGATTTGATGTTTGGCCAGCATTAGATTACATTGATTTCTGATAAGTTGATTGGAAAATCTCTGTTTGAATAGATCATACATTGGATGAAAAGCTTGTTGCAATCTAGGATAGAAGCATAAGTTTCTGTATTAATTGGATATAATGATTTAAATCTAATTGAGGGTTGTGGTATGGGTCATGCAATTTTCTGATTATTGTTAATAAAGAGGGATCTTTGTTAATACGGTTAGAATTAGGGTTAGTGATTTTGGAAGAAACATTGACTTAGTGTTAGATGCCCCGCGGTTTCAGAGATAATCAGTATTCATTAATTAGTTTTCTAAGGATTGAAGTTGCTTTAGTAATTAGATGAGTAGTAAGAGTAGGGTATGCGTTGGAACATTAGATTTGATATTCATTGTGTTTATTTCTATTAGATAATTTAGTTTAATTTAGTAATTTGGTTAAATCAATTCACTCGAAATTGTTGCGGTTAGATAGTCGATTTGAGGTTAGTATTAGTACTTGTAGATCCCTGGGGGAATGATATCCATGCTTAAACTCTATATTTACTGTAATCGATAGGGGGCACTTGCCTAATGATCACAAGGAAGAGTGGGAGTAAAAGGATTTTAATTTGTGTGATTGCGATTTCATCAAAACAACACTGCATTCCACCCTTAAAAAATGGGACAATTTGAGAGAACCATTTATATTTCTAGAAGATTTTCTCAGGCCTATGCGCTAGATTTTAGAGGTAACTGGATTGGCACATAAATTTTGGTTTAAATTTTCCTATACAAAATTTATCGACAACATTAAAATGGTCCTTTGAGGTTTTATATGGAAAAAGATGTAGATTCTCATTACATTGGGATGAAGTGGGAGAAAGACAAATGCTGGATCGGAATTAGTCCAAGAGGCTATAGATTAGGTGAAAAATTTAAAAAGGTAAAGAATACAAAAAGCTCAATCCCAACAAAAGAGCTGTATGGATAGGAGAAAATGCCCCTTGGGGAAATTCCCAAGTAAGAAACAAAGTTTTGTTGAGAGTTTCCCTAAAAAAAAGGGGGTGATCAAGTTTGGTTTAAGGGGAAAGCTAAACCCCCGATATGTGGGCCCCATTTGAAATTTAAAAAGAGTAGGTACTATAATTAAAAAGTTGGCTCCCCCCACCTTTTTTGGGTAAGGTATTGATGTATTCCCTTATTCAATGTTGAGGAAGTTTGTCCCTAATTGGATAAAATTGTGGCTCGGAACCATTAAATGTGAAAACCAATTTTCCTTTTGGGAAAGATGTTAGAGTTTTTGATGTCAAGGAAAAAAGTGCTAAGATGGAAAGTGACTCCCTATGTAAAAAGAACAAAGGATAATCAGACTAAATAGGAAAAACAGGGGGAATTTGGGGAAAGATGAGATGAGGAAAAAATATCTTGAACTTTTTTTGAATAAGTAATTAAAGGACAAAAATCTTTATGGGGGGTTGGGAAATGTAAAACCTGAAGTTAAAATTTTAAAATGGGGCCCCAAAGGTAAAAAGAGAAATTATTTAAGGTGGGGGGGGAAAATTTGGTCTTTTTATAGACGGGGGTTATTAAAACCAATTTAAATAGCGTCCCCCCTTTTTTTGCCATTTGTACAGAAAAAAAACTAAACCCGGCAAATCTGAAAACCCTTAAAGGCAATCAAGAAAAATTACAAAAGGGTTCAATTTGATTACATGAGGTAAGGGTTTCAATGCCCGAAGTAGCTTTTCATGATTATAGAATTAAGGTTTTATGCAAGTGTTACATTATGATTATAGAATTTGACCCAAAAATTGAGGGGGGGAAACCCGAGCAAGGGGACCAAGAAACAAAGGGATTTAAATTTCACGAAATTGAAAATTTCTTAAACTGCATTATAGTAAAATTAACCCAAATTAAAACCAATTAGACTTAAGAAAAAAAAAAATTTTTAAAATTTTGGGCCAAATTAAAAAGGAGAAAAAAAGGTTCATGAAAGAACAGTGTGGAACCCATTCAAGTACATGCCATGTATTTACATGTGAAAAAAACAAATCGTGTATAAAAAGGTGCGGGTTGAAGTGCAAAATTGACTTAGGATGCCAAATTAGGGAAAACCCCCAAAAAAGGGTAATAGCCAGTTCCCCAGGACCTATACTTGGGAAATCCCAAAAAAACAAAAAAACCCACAGAAAGATACTGCCCACTATAAAAAAATGTATCCTAACGTGACAAAGTAATGCCTTAAAAATGCCCGTTTCCCAAAGGTATTTATTACTTGATTTATTTCTAATTAAAAAACATTCAGCAACTTAAGCATCTAGTAAAACCCAAAAAATTTTTAATGGGCCAAAGAGAAGAATATAAATGATTAAGTGGGAAAAGAATTAAGAAAAAAGCTTTTTTTAGTTAAAATAAGAACGAATACTAGTGGGTTTTTAAAAGATTACAAATAGCTTTAGTCTAGGACCAGACGTGTTTAAGAAAATAAGATTAAGTAATATAACTTTTTTGTTTCTTGTGCTTGCTTGTTAAGGGATTAAATTAGATTAAGTTGAATTGACTGGTTAAGTGGTTAAGTGCTTGTTTTTGTGCTTAGCTCAACTTAAGGGCCCCTAGTGGAGATCCTAAGTTATATTGATCCCTTTTTGGACATTGTCCCTAGGGAGTTATGCTTGAAAATGATCTTTAAATTGGTTAAGATTTAAGATTTAAGGGAAATTGGGTATTATAAGTGGCTTTTCCCAACCCGGTTAAGGATTAATCTTTTTTGGTTTGTTTGATAGGGTCATGATGATGTGCTTAAATGATTTAAAAAATGATCAAACAAAAAAAAAACAATTCAATCAAAACTAATCCATAAGAGGCCTGAATCCCCAATCCTTATGACTCCGGGAAAGTGTAAAAACCAAATATGATATAATACCTAATGATAATATTTCTTAAAAAGATTCAAGCAATAACATTAAAACCAATAGGCGTGAACAAAAAATAACAACCCAAAAATTGGTTGATCCCAAATTCAAAATTAATTCCCCAATTCCGAAAATGGAAAAACCCCAAAAAGGAAAATGGGAGAACAAACAATTCCAAAAAATTCAATTGGGAAAACAAAAGGGAAAAGAATTTGATTCCCCTCAAAATTTAAATGTTTCAAATTAAAAATAAGGGAAACCCCCAAAACACGTGAAACAAGATAAGGAACCAAAAGATTGCACCTAGATATGACTCATAAATACAATTTGTAAAAAACAAAAGGGTGATTAAAATTATACAATTAAAAATAGTTGGTTCTCGCCACAATTTCAATGAGAAATTGATAAGAGACCAAAGCAAGAAGGGGACTCCCCACGGCAACAATGGGGGGGTTTTTTTTTTTCAAATTTTCAAAAGGCCCCTTTTTAAAAAAAATAAAATTTGCAAATATTTTTACTTGCTTCCCTTTGGATTAATCCAAAAATTTTTAAATTTTATGCCCCTAATGTGGCCAGTCCTAATTCAACCAAATTTCAAGCAAATAAAAATTTTCCCCCCAAAAAATTTCCCCAAAAAAACCCGTTTTAAAGAAAAATAACAAATACCCCCGATGGTCTTATAGATTTTGTTTTCCCAAATCACTTGTGATCCAAAAGTGTGATTTGGGTGAGTCCCATGATGTTTTCCCCAAATTTTTTCAAAAAGTGTAAGTATGTGGCATCCATAAATATTGATCAATGTACCCACATAATTTAAACCCCAAAAAATTATTAAATTAAAAAAAATGGGTACATGTGAGTGATTTGGATATCAAACCCCCAAAAAAAAGGGTTCCCGATATCGAGATCAAGGGTAGATTCCCCTCAATTTAGTACCCCATTATTGTTATGTGGATTAGTTTAAAAAATGAACTTTGTTAATTGATGTTTAAGATAAGCTTTTAATTTTATGTGATTTAATTTCTTTCTTGTTAAAGTGTATAGATTATTGTTATAATACTAAGTATTAGTTTACCTTTTTGAGGATTTTTCTTTTTTTTTTTTTTTTTGATGTAGGTAAAAGGAAAAAGTTGCCATGAAAAAGTTAGGCTTAAATATATTGGAAAAAGAGGGAAGGATTTCCTTATTATTATAGAGATTAAAATTTTTAAGGGGTAATCAGTTTAAGATAGGAATTTTATTGGTCTTTTATTTTTAAACTAAGAATTTTTAGAAATTATAAAATTTTTAAAAATTTTAATGATTTGGTGGATGTATTAAGAGTATTTTCTTTAAGAGTTGAATGTTTGTAGGGTTGGGTTTTTTTTTTATGTTTGATGTATTGATGCATAAAGTTGTGGTTTCAAGAATTACGGCTAAATGATATCAAAGTAGAGTTAGGAGTCTTAACATGTTCTTGTTTGTAAGGATACGTGGTAAGTCATAGCACTCCCAAGTTTAAAGGCTTTAAAATTATATAAAATATTAGAAAAAAAGCCACAAACATTTGTAATTTTATTATAATATTATCACAAATATTTTCCTTAAAACACATAAATGGACTCTTCATATTGTAAATATGCTTAAATTCATAGGGTTACTATTTCCACGTAAAAGTACTCTATTTAAATTTTATTTGATGATGAAGTTTTTTTTGGTTGTTTTTATTTATTTTCTTCCAAAGATAAAAAGATATCAATTAAGATGCTATATTGGAGTGTGAGTCATTTTCCTTCGCTAAAAGGAAGATAATGGAACGTTGCATCTTCGGGATTGGATTCGTCTGCCAACGGGGGTGTCTACAGGGAAAGTTAGAGAAACTACTATCCTGGCATGTTGATATTTTTTGTTTCATATTGTGAAATGGATAATATTTGATAAAGAAATGAAACATTTGTTTTGTTGTCCCTAACGATTTCCCCAAGGTGTGGTATAATAAACCCCATTTCATACTACTTAAAGTGGTCACCCGCATAGTAAATGCCGTTGACTACTTAGATCATTTTGGGCCCGGGGTTTCGTCTTTTTATTTTTTTTTTCTTTCTTCCCTTCTTCTTTCCACTTTTGATTCATGATTTTGCCTATGTTAGAATTTAGGGTTCTATAGAATTCTTTATCAATTATCGGGCTTAAGTTTAACTAATCAGCATTTATATTTCTTTCTTTTTCATTAATTTTAAAGTCAGATTTTAAAAGGCCCCCTCGTTGTATGATCTTGATTTTATAATTTGACGAGAAAAACATTGCAATGATCTTGATGTTTATAGATTAAAGTTTCTTATATGATGTATTTAAATTTGGGCTTTACTTTTTGAGTTTCTAACTGTATAATATCTTTTCTTTTTAGCAAATTTTATCCCTCACATTCGAATTACAAGGCTTTATTAGAGGTCTGTTTGGTTTATTTATCATTCAAGGAATTTTTTTAATTATGGAATTGGTGTTTTGCCTTAGGTTTTGGCATGGGTTAGGTTGACGGTCTAGGTTTGATATTATTTTGAGTGTTAAATCTATAATGACACGGATTAGAAGAATATAAAAATTCAGAAAACTCCAAAATAGAAGACGAAATAGAAGTGGAAAAACAGAAGATGATTAATAATGATAGCATAGTAGAACCCATTATAATAGAAAATGAAGATTTATACAAAATAACTTCACAAGTTGTTAACTTAAAGGAATTCATGAATGACAAAGTAAGTCAAATAACTAAGATAATTTACTAGTCACATGCAAAAAGAAAAATTAGAAATATTTTCGCTTTTAAATACATCAAAGTTAGGTTTGTGGTATCCAAAATTTTTAGATTCCAAAATTAATAGGATATGTAGATGCTAATTAATTATAATGGGTAATACAAAGTGACTTTAAATTTTAAATATGATAGAGAGTTCTTGCACCATGTAAATTGGATTATTCTATTTAATATTAACAATTATATCAAATGAACAGAGATTTATGGAAAATAAAATGAACCAAATATAACAATGGTTGTTTCATGTTTAGGATGAGTGGAAGGAGGTGGCATATGACACATTTTATCATACTTTCCAAAGTATATTAAAGGGGTTTGCCGTACAACATCATAGGGATTTAGATGGATTTATCCATTGTCCATGTCGAGATTGTCTTATTCATGAATGGTTACCAATAGAGGCCATTGAGGTTCATCTAATTCATCAAAGAACAGCATGCTCTTACACTACTTAGATATTCCATGGGGAGATAGCACATATTAACAAGTGGGGGTGTATATCCTCAGGTTTGAATGGCTCTAGGATTATTAACAATCAAGCAAATGGTGCAACACCCACCAACATTGGAAGAAGCTCATGTGAAATGGCCTTACATTTAAGGATGATGTTTACCATCAGATATTAGTTGATTTAGCATAAAAATGGTAGTGATTTTGAAGATGATATGATGGAGGATAATGGAGGAAATGAAATTGACAGGATAAGTAAAGTGGCATGTTTGAAGAAGCCAAACATGAGGTCTATCCAAAATGATGCGTGAAACCCTAGGTATATTAAACCTAGAACCTCGACAATGTTATTTGAATCGATTACCCCAAGGACCATCTCGAACAAGTATTGCGTAACTGGATCACAATCACACGTATTGACTAAAACCTAAGTTGTCAAAGGGACTCCAAGCAATTCGGTTAAGAATTCCTATGAAAAGTTCTTTTGCAAAAGAACAAAAGAAAGGTTTTCGTAATCTCATGAAATTGTGTTTTCAATTCAATAATAATTGTCTCATGGCCACCCCCTTACACGAATTATATAGGGTACATACAACAATATGAAAAACCTAAGTTGCCTAATCTATTTGTTTCCTTATCCTCATGTAACGAGTAGGAAACTAAATAATAAAATTAAAAACCCAAAACAAATAAAACCAAAACATAATAAATAATAAGACTGAATGTGTTTTCCCCTTTTTTTTCAGATCAATAAAATGAATTTATTCAAGGCCTCTAAGTCATCACTTTTTCTCCATGGTACATAAATCAAGTTGACAAGTGTTGTGTCTCCTTTAGTGTAGCTTGATTCCTTGGCTTATAAGTCCATGATTAATCCTTGTAGAGCTTCATTCATTCTCTTAGTTCTAGCTTAGGTCATGGGGCCTCCATTACCATATAATAGATCATGGGATTTTGGTTCCTTCCTTTTAAATGCTACTAATCCTTTAAAATTTTTCCCCTTCTTCGAAACGATCATCCTCGAATCACCTGCATCATAAGGAGTAAGACAGAAACGTTAAATGTAACACTAACATTACCATAGTGGCTTGGCAAATCTATCTTATAAGCATTGTCATTATGCGCTCCACCACTTGGAAGGTCCATCACCCTTAGGATGCAATTTAAACTTCCGCAAACTCTACAAATCTTTCTGTTCTCAAATGCAACCAAATCCCTTCTCCTAGATGAAACACGATCTTGAAATGTCCCTTTAGCCACTTCCAGATTGCCCCCAAATTTTTGTCGAATATACGGCTATCCCATATGTACCTGTAACAAAGCCATAAGAAAACATTATGCTGGGTAACGAAAGGTTAGTGTCAATAAAGTAAAATAGACATCCTTATAATAAATACAAGTAGTTTTTTCCTCACCAACATTGCACTCTTACACTCACTTTTTCTTACAATTTCTCTCCTCTCAATGTTTTAGACTCTCTTTCCACATAACTCTCTAGTGTTTGTTTCTCACTCTTCTTCTTTTTCTTATCCTTCTCTCGCACACTCTCGTGTTTCTCTCTGAATTCTTTTGCCATCCCCACTTGACCCTCAAAGCTTCATGGTTTCTATGGCGTGAGAAACACTTTCCTTTTGTTTATACAAAGGAATACTGATTCTTGTACCCATCATATGTAATCTTCCTATCGAATTGCTAGGGTCGCCCTAACAGTATGTGGCTAACCTGCATAGGAAACCACGTCACACATAACCTCATCCTTGCAGCTTCATATGGAAAAGGCTATAAGAACCTGCTTGATCACCTTAACTTCCCCACATTCATTCAACCACTGAAATCGATATGGTCTCGGATGTTTTACAGCTTTTAACTACATCTTTTCTACTAGCAAGGTGCTAGCAACTTTAATGCAACTACTACATCGATTATCAAGCTACAAACCTACCCTACACATGATACCGTGTATGAAAATATGTTCCACCGGGTCTCCTCACCATCCTCTTGGGGGTTTTACACTAAGTACTCTCCTCGTGACATACAACTTTCCACTCACGGGTCCCTTAAGTCAACATCCTTATACTCCTGTGATGGTGACTCCTCCTCCTCCTTAGAGCTCACACTTTCTACATCCCCATTGTCACAGATAATCATAGCTCTTTGATTTGGACATTGGGATGCAATGTGTCCAAACCCCTAACACCTAAAACAAATTAATATCTCTAAATCCCTGGAATAGGGTTTAGTGTCAGTTTTCCCCTTTGGTGGAACAACTAGATTCTTAGCCTTCAAAGTCCTCCTTAAGCTTTGAATCGGTGGATTTCCTCTTCCATAGAGATTTGGAGTTGAACCAGTCCTATGCTCACTCTTATATTTTAATTGCAGCTCTACTTTAATTGCTTTGTGCAGCAATTCTTCCATATCTAAATAATGGTGTAGGTCCACTACATCAGCTATTTCCCTATTCAACCCATTAATGAATATAGCCTTAGTGGCCACATCATCCTCCTCAAGTCTAACCCTAATCAAGGCTGTCTCCAACTCTTTATAATAATCCTTTACAATTTTGGTTCCCTGTGTCAACCCTAGACTTTCCCAAGTAAGTGCCTGTTGTAGTGACTAAAATGAACCGTTTCTGCATAATAGTCTTCATCTCATCCCAAGTGCTAACAGGTCTCTCTCCATACCTATCCTATTACGCACTAGCTATCCCCCCATACACTAGCATAATCTAAAAACTCTACTGCAACCAGTTTTATCTTTTTCTCCTCAATGTAGTTATGGCATTCAAACACATGATCCATTTTCCTCTCCTACTCTAAAAACAACTCTGGATCATTCTTTCCCTGAAATATTGGGGTTTTCAATTTAATACTACCAGATTACTTTCACGCCTCTAGGTACTCCCTCTAAACCCTAACGTGTTGATAATCTCCAAAATCGGATCCTCACCTTCTTCTATCCTAACTCCTCCCTAGTCGGTTCTACCTACTCCTCGCCTAACAATGGTACTACTAGACAGTTCCCTACTCCTCTCCATCCTATCCATTCATTCATGGATCTGCTCAAAATTCACCCATCAAGATTCTCTTCATCTCTCCATCAACTCCTCAAACATCACCCTATTTTCACCCCCATTCGTGTTTTGTCCCACATAATCTATACTTAACAATAAATATGTTCCTCACAATTCCCCTCGTATATTGCGCCAAGTAATATTACTGTCACAATCTACTCATGTATATCTCTCTCAATTATGTCCTCACCACTTGCTTTTATAATCCTTTGCTAGGATCTCAGATTGGAACTACTCAACACAAATCACTACGTCACACTAATGATCACTAGTTGATTCTAAGTCATGGTGCAATGAGAATTTCTAATAAATAATGAGCAATCTCTTACTACTAACTTCGAAATAAGTCAAGACAATTCCTTAACATGCAATTCAATGGATAGAAAAATTTGCTCCAAATCTACAAGAATTATGGAATGTAATTTCGGATACAAGATTTAGAAAGATAAATACAAGTTGCGGTTGGAATTAGAAAGTGAATTTGGCAATTGAATTGTAACTTGCCAAAACTAGAATTTTCTTTTTCTTTTAGGAGTTTCGGTTCTTGATTTTTTTTTTTTTTGCAACTAAATTGAATTTCTTTTTTTTTTGTACGTATGCCTTTCAATATAAACTATGAATTGAACAACAATGGAATGTCCAAAGACAAGCTAAAAACCTAGATGCCATTGGTCTCCAAGAGATTTTAGTGACCGAACAAGATTGTTTTTTTTTTTATATACGAATTTCCATATAGAGTGTGGAAAATAACAACATACAAATAATGAAAAAGGGATAGAATTTACTTGATTCAAGAGACTGAAGCTTTGATACCAAATGATGCATGAAACCTTAAGTATATTAAACCTAGACCTCCGACAACGTTATTTGAATCAATTACCCTAAGAACCATCTCGAACAAGTATTGCATAACCAAGCCCAATTACACCTATTGATTGAAACCTAAGTTATCAAAAAAGATTCCAAGCAATTTAATTAAGAATTCCTATGGAAGAGTTCTTTTGCAAAAGAACAAAAAGAGGGTTTTCGTAATCTCACAAAATTGTGTTTTAATTCAATAATAATTGTCTCATGGCTGGCCCTTTACACGGCTTATATAGGGTACATACAACAATATGGAAAACCTAAGTTGCCTAATCTATTTGTTTTCTTATCCTCATGTAATTGAGTAAGCAACTAAATAATATAAATTACAAACCAAACAAATAAAACCAAAACATAACAAATAATAGAACCGAATGTGTTTCTCCTTTTTTCGGATCAATAAAATGAATTTATTCTAAGGCCTCTTAATCATCACTTCCCTCCATGGTCACGTGAATCAAGTTGACAAATGTTATGTCTCCTTTAGTGTAGCTTGATTCCTTGGTTTGTAAGTCCATGACTAATCCTTGTAGAGCTCTGTTCATCCTCTTAGCTTTAGCTCGAGTCATCAGGCCTCCAATACCATGTAATAGATCATGGGATTTGGTTCCTTCCTTTTAAATGCTAGCTAATCCTCATCACAAGATGTAATAATTTTTCATTGTTATCTACTGCAATACAAATGATGCATTTTAAAGGTTGACGGTCTATGATCTGTAAAGTTTCAACATTGGCTAGTTTTATAAAGAGTATATTACCATAAGGGGAAAGACTCTCAGTTTCCATTATAAGTGTACAAAAGATGTTACGCTAATTGGGAATGGATGAAAATTTAATTCATGCATATAGAAATGACTGTGTCTTAAAGACTTAGCTTATTGTCCATAGTGCAACCATTTGAGGTAAGCAACTAAGACTAATGAGAAAAAATAGAAAATTCCTATGAAGGTTTTATAATATTTTCCACTAATACCACATCTTCACCAATTGTTTATGTGTAAAAAAATAGCACCTCTAGTGAGATGGCATAAGGAAGGACTAAGGAAAATGGGACTTAGCATAAGGAAGGGCATGCTATTAAGGAGAATATGCTAAGGCACCCTTTTGACTCAAAAGAATGGAATCACTTAGACCAAAAGTTCCTTAATTTTGGATTTGATCCTAGGAATGTATGATTGGACTTACAACTAATGGCTTCAATCCATTTGGTAATTTGAGTACCACATATAGTTCATAGCTTGTTGTCTTGTTTCCCTACATTGTATCTTGGTTTGTATGAAAGAGCCCTATCTTTTTATGTCTTTGCTAATACCAAGCCTTAGGTTTTTTAAGTAAAGATATTGATGTTTTCTTATAGTCATTAGTCAATGAGTTGAAGGAGTTGAGGGTAGAAGAGGTAAAAACCTCCAATGTTATCTCGGGTTAGTCATTCTGCATGCATGCAGCACTATTATGGACAATCCCTAATTTCCCTGCTTATGGTGATGTATCATGTTTGATCACAAAATGTTACAAGGCATGTCCTATTTGCAATGTGGATGTGACTAATGGGTATACACAAAACAAATTTCATTACATAGGACATCAGTGGTTTTGTCAATGAATCATAAGTGGCATCACAAAAAGATGGAGTTTGATGGAACTATAAATAAATGTATGGCCTCAAGGCAATTTAGCAACAGAGAAATTTCAATGCAATTAAATTAGTTTGAGCATGTCATCTTGGGAAAGACAATTGACCATGGGAAGAGAAAAAGGTCAAAGAATGAGCCCAATTGGCCTAAAAAAAGCATTCCTTTTTAATTGCCTTATTGGTATAAATTAATTGTCAAACATAACCAAGATAGTTTTAAGGGCCGGTTATAGATAAGTTGTCAAGAATGCTTTGTGGTCGGAGCTTACAATTTAAACAAAGTTTGATATGAAAAAAACAAAGGCACCAAAAATCAGGTCCCTCATTTGTAATTCAAAAAGGGAAAACAATTAAAATAAGAAAACAGAAGCGTAGGTAAGTCGCATTTCCATACACGGATAGTGAGGGAGAGAGAGACAGAGGGGACAAACAATAATATACGATACATTCCCCCAAGACGAGAGAGAGAAACGAAAGAAAAAACCCTCTCCATCTATCCCTTTCTCTCTCTACACAAAAAAGTCTCCTTTGGTCTCTCCATCCTCTCTTTCTTTTCTCTCTCTTATGGAGTCCTGGATGCGGCTGCGACGGTTGGACTCGATGACTTCCTCGACTTTCCATCAGAAATCTGTGACGGAGATGATGAGGAGGAGAAGAAGCAGTCCAAAACCCTAAAAGCTTTTACGCCTTCTAATGGAACGGATCCTATCTCCTCTCTATTAGACCTCCACGACTCGTCCGGTTCATTTCCTGTAAGTCATAGTTCGCCTTAAAAGCTACCTCTCTCTCTCTCTTTATCTGTCTTTTTGTGGGTTCGCGGCGTTGGACGCCGGTTCTGCACAGAACCGGCCGGTTTGGGTAGTTTCTCGTATTCGCTGTCTGGAACCGGTGCGAACCGGTCGAATTACCGAGTCGACTCTGGTACTCTGGCGCGTTGGGAAAGGGTGAC
>JBBMOL010000330.1:13376-106611 GCA_037954665.1 Laguncularia racemosa
AAACCCTTCTCATAAACCTTCAATTAACTCACGGCAAGAGGAAACAAAGGACAATCTAATTCAAAAATCCCTCCTTTTAAACCCATAAGCAACTCACGAATTTTGGAAGATATCAATATAAGGATCAAAATCAAAAATTTTCAACAATCCCCCTTTTAAAAACCTTAAGCTCTAATACCAAATTAATGTGCCTTTTCCCAAGTTTAACACATGCAAACAAGTTTAAAAGCACACAAACAATCCCAATCAATCTAGCCCTCAAAGGGCGCAAATCCTTAACACTTGTAACCAAATTTTCAATGATGAGTGCTTGATACCAAAATATGTGTGCCAAAAGGGGGTTCAAGCACATACAAAAGAAGGGATGAAAGTACTTGAAGATCCACGCCACAAGGGGAAAAAAGCCCAAAATTCCAAAAGAGAACCGAAATTGTGATAAAAAACAAAATAAATAAAATGACGATTGCAGAATTAAAAACAAAAGGGTATTAAATTCAATTCAAAGTGCTTTCCAAATCCGAAATAGAACCCTAATTTCAAAAGAACAAAATACATAAAAATAACTAAATCCTCACCAGATATGACTCACTAGTTTGGAATTAGGATAAACTTGTAATTTGTTGATATAACACACAACAAACCCAAGCCAACTCCCCAAAAATTTCACTGGGAAAAATTGAAAAGGCAAATGCTTGAAAGAGTCACTCTCCTCACGGCAAAGGGGGTGATTTTCTCAATTGTTAAAAGCTCCTAAAAAAACCCTAATTTGCAAGTATTTATATTTGCCCCCTTTTAGGTTAGAAGACTAAAAAATCACAACAGCCACTATAGGGGGGCCCGGGTCCTAAAGCAAGATTACAACCAAATAAAATTTTCTCATAAAGCTTACAAAATAATGGTTCAAACATAAATTAAAAAAGAAAAAAATCTTCATAGGCTAGCTTCAAGATGGAATCCGCGTTCAACTCATCGCCGGTTCAAGTCGGTCCATAGATAACCCACAACCTGAGTCTTAGTGAGTTTGTCCATCGCCTTGTGAAACCAAATAGATACTGTTGGAATATAAATTCGAAGAAGATAAAAGAGGTAGATAAAATTTTTTCCCGGGTTGATCTGCTCGACATGGGCCCTCATCGCCAAGATTTAAACTCCTTAAATTTTATCCAAATGATAGGTCTTATCGGATTTTTTTCCCCCTCAACCCTTCTCAGTGGGTAAGTTTTCTTTATAATGGTTGGGGGAGTAGTTCTACTGCCTTTACCCCCACCTACCGCCTTTGTTCCCCTGATCGATGTCAACTGAGATGGGTCTATTAACGGGGTTTGGGCCTACTGCTTGGGGCCCCAAAAAAGTTGGGCTCCCTTTTTCTCCTACTTTTAAAGGGAACTGAATAGCCCATCAATGTAGTATAGTGCTGCAGTCAACAAAACACGCTATTCATATTTTTGACTTGAGACAAAACGTGCTATGTTTGTTCTGGAGGCTCAACAGACCCCCCCTAAAAATAAGGGGCTCAAATTCCTGACAAATCATCCACCTTTTTCCCCCCCTTTCCTCAAGGTTTGCAGCGCATAAATAGCTCCTGTTTGTATTCTTAGGAATGAACCTTTTCCTTTGCAACCTCTTATGCCCTCCAGGCTGAACCTCAGCCCCTTTCCTTTCCCATGCCTATTGATGACAAATTTTTCCACAAAAGTGCACATAACCTTAAATTCAACAGTAGCCAAACTGACCTTGGTAGTCTTTTTCTCATAACATTGAAAAGGGCTTCGCCTTATCCTCCCAATCTAAGTATTCATCTATGATCCCCTTTCCATCAAGGATGTCATCTGTAGTTTCACATACTCCAAACCCCGAGGTGGCCTGAAAACCCTATTCTGATTTAGGTTTACCCCAAAATTTACCCCTTTTTTCCCCGTTTGGAAGATGCTCCTCACCCCACCTTTATTTAAATTCCCATCTCCCCCTACCCGTTTCAATGAGGTTTTTGTGGGCACTTGAGGTAGTGTGGTTGGTTTTCCACTGGGGGTTTTGGTAAAGTCATCCTATCAAATCTAGTTGCCAGTGTAGAACTATAGTAGTAAGCCCTGAATTTTCCCCAAAGTTCTCCCGCCTGCCACTTACGACCATGACCTCCTCCAACCTAGCTATTGGCTTCTTCCCCCAAATCCCCATTTCACACTATCATTAGACATATTTGTAGATTCTCGTATGTTGTTCCTCAAAACAATTTGATTAAAGGGTACACACTTCCATGACTATACTTCCCTAAACTCCACCCCAATAGCAACTATAAAAGACAAACAAAAAAACCCCCACTTAATGTTACAACTTTATAATTGCAACTCACGTTTTTAATACTTTATCCCACAACAACAGAAAAACTACACGGTGAAAACAAATAAAATTTTTCCATAAGTCACTCCACGGCAACACACAAGCAACAACAACAATTATGATGGTTATTTTCAACGGCAACAAAAAGATGAAAAATTGATTACAAGTAGACTTCAACTTCACGGCAAATAATCATAGCAAAGGACTAATAAGTGACTTTCCACAAATGAATTGTGAATCCCACTATAGGCAGCAACTTTCAATTTGAAATTTAAACAACTTCATTTATTGCAACCCTTTCCTCAATTGGTAACAATGAATTAAAATTTCCCAAATAGCAATCATTAACCCCACAACTTAATTGCATATGTTTTGAATTCAAATAATTCCTTACTAATAAAATTTTTAAAATGTAATCTGCAAATTGTACTCCACCAATTCAGAATTACACAATGGAAATCAAACACACAAATAACACAACCTCCTCACACTACAAGCTAGTCACGGCAAGAATTGGTAAGTTTTGCAAATTTAAAAATTTGCTAAAGTAAACTTCACTTTGTACTTCTACTCTTCCACGTAAATTAGTGACCACAAAATGATATAATAACCTTCCCAAGCCAACTTCCAACAATCAGCAAATCAAATTTCAATCCAAGGCAATTTCGCAATCTCAAAACAACAACAAAAACACAATTTGCGGTTTTTCACTTGTTCAACCCTAACTGATGATCACTTCCATGAAATTAAATACAACCAATTCCCTTCTCTCACATGTGCTCTGATACCAAAAAGATGATGTGCTAATTCCACTTAGAAGCACAATCAAAAGACTTAAGAAAAACCAAACTCAAGTCAAGGCAAACCGGTTCCAACAAAAGGGCAAATGGCGTGAACCCTAGTAAGATATGATGAAATCCAAACATCCAATGATATAATTATAATTCCACAATCATAATACCTTCTAACAACACCCTAATTTCATATAATCCACGCAAATAGATCTCAATTTCAAAAGAAAACCGTAATAATAATAATCCCTTTCAAATAGTGAAGAACATGTTTTCTAGGAAATCTTCAATGACAAAACCGAAAAAATTGATAAATACTTCAAATAAGCACAAGAATTCATGAACGATAAGATGTATTTCTGACCATGAAATATCTTAATTAAACCCCTAGATATGACACACTAGAGAAGAAAAGAAATCACAACAAAATGAAATTGATATAACTCAAAATTTCAAGATGTTGCACTCGCCACAATTTCAACTCTTGGGATTGAAATTGATAAGAGTTTGGAACCAAGGTATGAACCCTAATTCTTACGTAAAATGTAGTGTATATTCTGCAAAATGATTAGCCTCCCAAACCTTCTCTTAAGCAAGTATTTATACTTGCTACTCTTAAGGTTAAAAACTACTCAAAATTACAAGTTTGCTACTTTTAAGGTGGCTAACCCTAAATGAAAGTTAGAAAGAAATAAAAGTGTCCCAAAAACCAAAATACGACCAAAATAGTTCAATAAACATTTACAAGATACAAAATAACATAAGTCTTCATGATCCAATGCCTCAGAATAGAGAACAATCACAACGAGTCTTTGATCGTTATCCTGAAAAAATTTTGTGTCCAACTAAAGTTGTAGGACATTTTGGCATCCCATGGAGAATATAATTGTACCTATAAGATTATTCTCAAATTTTATTAGATATAAAGACATAAGGTAAAATATGAGCAATTTGGATTAATCATCCAAATTGGGTTCTGAGAGGTTGACAAGTGTTAGAAAATTTTCCCATCAGTATGGTTTTAATCCACTAACTCCCTTTGGATTTATCACCTTTGCCTATTTTTGAATATGTTAATCTAGATGGCAAGAAGAAAGAAGAATTTGTTAAACAGATCCCTGAGAAGGCAAGGCTAAACATTGAGCGAAGAACAGAGCAGTATGTGAAACAAGCCAATGAGGGTTGTCGATAAGCTGTCTTTGAACCTGGAGACTGGGTTTGGGTTCACATGCACAAAGAGCAGTTTCCTGTACAGCGTCGATCTAAATTACTTCCTAGAGGCGATGGACCATTCTAAATTCTTGAGCGCATCAATGATAATGCATACAAGATAGATTTGCTAGGTAAGTATCAAGTAAGTGCTACGTTTAATGTTACTGATCTAAGTCCTTTTAATATAGGCGATGATTTGATGACAAATCCTTTTCAAGAGGAGGGGGAAAGGATGAGAGCCATGATGGGATCCAAGCCAGAAGATGGAATGTGGATACCTCTTGAAGTACCACCTGGACCGATCACAAGAACGCGAGCGAAACGATTCAAGGAAGCACTTAACGGGTTGATAAAGGATGTCCACGAAGCTGGAAAGGATTAGAGCAACCATGAAGCCAAAAAGGATTGGAATAACCATGATAATGCCCTTGCTCTTATACATGTCATAACGGATACGGGTTGAAGGGGGCATGTCTTTATAAGGCACGGTCGTGTAGTGAGTCTGGAAGCTCTACAGAAACATACACAGGTCGTATACATAGTTCAAAGGCATGGCCGTGTTATGGTGTCAAGAATATCTACAGAAACATACATGTCTAGAAAGGCACGACCGTGTATAATCTCTACGCCAGCTCCAACGCTGCCGGCCTTTAATTCCATGTTTGTTATTTTTCCGTGACTGTATGATGTTATGTCGTTTTGGACTTTATTATTACAAGTTGTAAACCCTAATATAAATATCTAGGGCTGACAACAAAAGAAAAAACAGACATACAAGATTGAATAACATATTTGACAGAATTCCTCTCTTGGTTCTTTAAAGAACTTCTCTTGAACTTATCGGATTTTTCTCCATGGCGTTCAACTCGACTTATCAATCGGTCTTTCATCCCAATTGTGGCATCCATATAATATACTAAGGTTCTTGCCTCACTTATAGGCAATGGGTCGCGATTCCACTTGATTGTGTTTGGCATCTTGGGTAGCATGTCCGAACGTATTGGTATTGGGTTTCATCATACGTGGGCGTGGTTCGTATCACTGTAGACATTTTGAACTCACGTGAATGCATACATGATTGATGTCACGAGTGGCTGCCAAATAAGTAAATCGACAGTTAGGGTTTAAACATGAATATTTGGGACTTTGATTTTGTGGGTTTCTTGAATAATGTTGTTGTGTTTCTTTCCCCATCTTCTTCTTAGAAACCAAGTTATGAGGCCATTTTTTTTTTTTTTTACGATGATTAAACTATCGGACCTAGCTTCTTAGAATCAAGATTCGAACTTTATCATTTAAGGATGCTTTAGGTGTGTTGTAGTTACATTTGTTGGCCTTAAGGAAGGTAAATTGATAATATACTAAAGCCACAAGACCTGATTTTAAGCGTTCCTATGGTAATTTATGCATGTATGAGATGGGTAGATACACAACCAGGTACACGATTGTGTACTTTGGTTGTGTATCTCAACTGTGCTATCTTCCTCTTTTTTTCGGAAACCCAATGCAAGTCCTATCATTTTCTTTGTGTAATTAACGACTCTAACCTATTTTGAGACCATTGTGATTGATTCAGATGGGTAAAAAGACTTATGCAGTTAAAACCAAAGTTTACCAAGAAGATGAAGACCACCCTTGCTAAGCGGAAGCGGGATGGTGCTAGTTCATCCTCTTCTCCACCCCCCCGAAGAGTTGCGGATGAGCCATGGAGCAAGAAGTGGTTTGAAATTCTCTCATAAAAACCATTTGGTGCACATCAATATTTGGATTGGGGCATGCTGGAAGGGTATGAATTAGTTCAACCAATCAAGGAGATCCTTGCCATCGAGCCATGGGAGGTCCTATTCACCATTCAAGAACCAACGTATAAGGATGTTACTCTTGAGTTCCTATCCACTATGTAGATACAGAAGACAAAAATTGAAAAAGGTTGGGACAACTCTTTCAATTTTGAAGTGTACGGGCGATAGCACAACTGTACTATCCACTAGTTCTGTTCTCTAATGGGATTTTACACTGAAGCTTTTACTCGGACACCTGAGTTTTGGGGTTTACATTGCAGTTAGCCTCCCAACATTAACACTCAGGTATGTTGGGAGGAGTTGACCAGAAAGCCGGATCAAGAGTACTTTCCATCCAGCTCCAAGGCCTCTTTAATTAAGGATGATTGCCTCAAAGTTTATCATTGGCTCTTGATAAACACAATTGGAGCCCGAAAAAGCAGTAAGGGAGTTGTCAATAACTTTGAAATCTTTTATCTTTATAGGTTAGAGTTATTGATGGGTGTCGAGTCCAACAAAAATAAAACCTACTCCTAGACAATTATATGGTTTGCATATAGTGGTGAGTAGGGTCGAATCCACAGAGATTGGTAAAGATATTTCTATTCAAATACAACAATAAGGAAAAGAAAAATGGGGGTTTTTTGTTTGTGAATCAAATAAAGTAAAGCAAGGTAAGAAAATCAAATATTGATAAAAAGCTAGCCAAAGGAATCAAGATAGTTTAATTCTAGGAATTGATCATCGATGCAAATATCTTCTATCCTTAGTTCTAGATAAATTGGTTATGGTTATTAACAAGCTCTAACAACCTATCTCTCCTTACTTTCTCGATAACCTCCAACAAGCGCTTCGAATTATTTCTCTTATTGATTAGACAACCTAGACAAGCGCTTAGGATTTAATCTATCAATAGCATTAAAATCTAGAGAGACCACCAATTCATGCAGTAGATTATAAGATAACCTATTTAAACATGATCATACACCTCCATAACATGAATTCGATCATCTCTTTTACAACCAAACATGTTATTGCGTCACTAAGACTAGAACAATCAAACAATTACGGATTTGACGTGCTAATTGACAATATATTATCTTGCTAATTAAGTAGAAGAGCTCTATTCATACCAATCAACAAAATAATAATGACAAAACAATCAGAAGATATATGAATACCCAAAAACAAAGAATAGATTAAATACAAGTCAATTGGACCTCACAATTCGTGGAGAATTAAACATCTATGACCCTTTGGCTAGAAAAGTAGCTTAGCCACTCATGTTCATAAGAAAAACGAAAATAAAAAGTAAAGACATAATAAACCCGGATAGCTTGCTCTGCCTCCAGCCTTCCTTCTTATTTCCCAGATCAAAGGTAAAAAGTTTGAAAGAAAGATTAAAGATTTTTCTAACCCTCTAAGGTTGGTTCTATTTATAATGTTTGAGGGATAGCATGTGATCTTTTGCTAGCAATATACGAAGATATCTTTCCTTTTCCAAGTAGATTTCGAGAAGTGAAGATTCGTCCACTTGGCACGCCCTACAAAACGGCGTGGGTCAAGCCGTGCCACCCTCTGTGCATATTCTTCAAGTTTTCATCCACGGCCAGTGTGTACCACGGTCCAACACACGGCCAGATTTAAAACCGTGTCATCCTCTGTCTATGTTCAACAAGTCTTCATCCTCGTCCAGAGTGTGCCACGGTCTACACCACGGTTAGATCCTAGGCCGTGCCTTCCTCTGTCAAAGTTCCGCAAGTTCTTCTCCTTGGCATGTCTAGCTTCCACCACGGCTTCAAGCAGGGTTTGGTCCACGTCTTCCACCACGGCCGTGCCCTAGGCCGTGTCACGCCTTCTCCTCATGCAATGTGTATCACGGTGTAAAACATGGCCAAATCTCCAACCGTGTCTCATGCTGGAGGTGTAATTCCTTGTCTTGATCCAAGTTGTAGATGACTTCTCTAATTTACTTGAATTAACATCCTTGACTCCATTTTACCTGATTTATCACCATGATTAGAATTAAGTACCATTTCCTTATGATTTCTATAAAATCAATAATAATTTAACACAATTTATACTATAAAGATTGAGTATAAAATGGCTCTATCAGTTAGCCTTTTATATATGGAGACAGGCACATGACTCTCGATCTAAGGGAATTTACTACGGCAGCTTCATCACTCATTTGCTGAAGAGCATAAACATTTTCCAAGACCCTGGGCTAGAGGCCATCAAGTGAAATCAGGAAAGAATCTTTGATGGGCCATTTACCAAGTGGGGAGTGAAAAAAATCACAGGAACTTCCTACACTTCTAGCAGGTCAATTCCTTCTACACAATCCTCCAAGGCTGCTCCTTCCTTGTCTTCACCTAGTGAGTCTTCTATTCCCACATCGAAGCAGGAACTTGACCACTTGGTATCCATTGAGAAGACCTAAGGTGAGATGAAAGTTCAACTACAGGGGTTGAAAAAGAAAGAAAAAAATTTAGAAAATTTGTAGTTCACGCTTTCCAGTCGCTGGCTAAGTGCTTCCCAACGGGGCAAGCCAGTTTGCCCACTTATGCCTCTTCCTCTGAAGCTGAAGAGGAAGTTGAGGCCAGTGGTGATAAAGACAAGGAAAACGAGGGAGAAAGTGAAGAAGATACAAAGGAAACCATTAAGGAAGTGGAATCGATCATTGCCAAGGGTGAGGAAAGTGATGATGAAGAGGATGAAGCAGACGAGAATGAAGATGATGAAGATGAGGAGACTAGTTCGGAATAATGAATGACTTTAAGTTAACTGTTTTATTCTGTATATTCGAGGAGCTCTTTCTCTTGAGCTAGACTCTTCCTTGCTGGATGACTGTAATAATGACTGATCTCTATTTACTCTTTTACCTTTCGTTTTTTGTTGTGTTGAACTTTGCTGATCTAGGTGCTATCCTGTGAATGCAAATGGTCCCATAACTTTCCTTGGTGAGCTTCATTAATATAGATGATCGACATTCCGCTAGCTATGCAATTGGTCTATCACTTGTTTAATCCTGGGAAGTCTCAGTTCCTTTTCTTTTTATTTTTTCTTTTTATCTCTTTATTTCTCATTATGTTCTTGAATGATAAAGACATTGGGGACAATGTCTCAATCTAAATGTGGGGAAGGGGACACTAAAGAAATTTCATAAGGGTTGTGTTGAATTGTATGAGTCATTAAAAAATTTCCCCTATTTTTTATCTTTTTGCTTAATAATTGAATTTTGAAATCATGATTGCAAATTACGTAGTATTTTAGCATTTAGTGAATGAATTCCTCTAAAAGAGTGTTGTGCATGTCACCTTTGTCTTCTTTGGAACATTGATACTTAGTCAAAGTTATGGGATAAAATCGCTGTGAAACTCAAAGATCTTGAGAGCCATTTAATCTTTAATGAAAAGGAAAATGAAATGATTCACTTGGTGATCCTTCTTAGAAGATCTCTTTAAAGTAATAATTTAATGAAAACATGTTATACTTGAAAATAATGGATTGGTTAGTATGGGTAGGCTTTGGTCCCTTAGAAGAGCGAAGTTTGACTCCACTACTAACTAGTCAAAATAATAAGTTAAGGTAATAGAGGTTCGACGGGGTTCCTTTAAAACCTGGTCACCTAAGGTCGTCTGGCTTGGGATCGGCCGACCGAGGAAATTACCGTAACAAGATGAAATACCATAAAGGTAAAATTTGAGAGAGTCATGTAACTCGAGTAATTAAGCCCATAGGAATGCCTTCAATTGAGGGGATAATGTTCGTTAACTTGGGTGATAAGCCTAGGATTATCGGCTGAAAACTCGTTACATGGGTTGCAAGATTCTAAACAGCTGAACTAAAAAAAGAAAAAAAGGATGAAAACAGTGAACTATTACAAAGAATAAAATCTTTGAAGTGATCAACTAAAAAGAAGGAGGAATCCAGGGGAAAAATAGATGCAATGTACTTTCATTATTGATTGCTTTACTTAGAGAGATAATTGAGAATATTATAGACTCTTTAGTGGTGGTTGAAATGTACCACGTTTCCTTTTACTCTGATTGATCTTGTGTCTAATTTTGATCATGAAAGCCGTTGTTAAATGATGAGGGTAAATGATAGGAATAAAAATCTGACAAGACCCATCATTAGGGCAAGAACTAAAGGATTTCAATTCTTGGCGATGAGGACCCATTTTGAGCAAATCAACCTTGGAATTATTTGTTTACTAACCTCTTTTGATAGGAATAAAAATCCGACAAGACCTATCATTAGGCCAAGAACTGAAGGATTTCAAATCTTAGCATTGAGGGCCCATTTTGAGCAGATCGACCCAGGAATTATTTATATATTAATCTCTTTTCTATTATTCTTGTATTGTGTTTTCCAATAGGCACACTTATCATATTTTATAGGGCAATGGACAAACTCTCTCAGACTCAGCTTGTGGGTTATCCATGGACTGACCTGAACCGGCGATGAGTTGGGCCGATGGATCCTATAGAAGACCAGCATCTTAAAGACCATTTCTTTTATATATTTATTCTTTTATGAACTATTTTGTTGTTTGTTAAAACACTTTTATTTCCTTGTAATTTTCATTTAGGGCTAGCCACCTTAAAAGTGGCAAACTTGTAATTTTGGGCACTTTTTAACCTTAGGAGTAGCAAGTATAAATACTTGCTTAAGAGAGGGTTTGAGGAGGCTTTTTTTGGCAGAACAAACACTTCACATTTCGTGAGAGGGCTTAGGGTTTTCCAAATTCCAAATTCTCTTATCAATTTCAATCCTAAGAAGTTGAAATTGTGGCGAGTGCAACAAGGAGAAATCGTGACTAATATTGGTTCAATATTGTTGTTTTCCATTTCATCACTAGTGTGTCATATCTAGGGTTGATTTGGATGTTCTTGGACTTGTTTTAATACCCAATCCGTGATCAATAGCTTGTTATAGGATTGATTGTGTTGATGTATGATATAATTCTCTCCATTGTGACGTGAATTGGATAGTTAAAGGAAGGGATTGGAATTTGCGGTTTAACCCATTTGTTTTCTTGATTTGATTCACGTGGGTTTCAATTATAATAATTATTATTTGATGAAGATTACTTTTTTGGATTGATAATAGCAATTGGAGCTCTTTGGATTTCATTCTATTGCCTTAGTATTTCTACATTTACCTAGTCAAGTGAACCGGTTTTTGTATGTGTGAATTGAGCAGTTTTTCTTTATTCTTTTGATTGTGCTTAAGCTTGGAATTAGGCACATCATCTTTTATCTTATTCATGTATTTTATATTCCAACAGGAATACTTATCATATTTTATAGGGCGATGGACAAACTCACTCAGACTCAGCTTGTGGGTTATCTATGAACTGACCTGAACTGGCGATGAGCTAGGCCGATGAATCCTATAGAAGACCGGCATCTTGAAGACCAATTTCTTTTATATATTTTTCATTTGAATGGACTATTTATGTTGTAATAATTTTGGAACACTTTTATTTTGATTGTAATTTTCATTTAGGACTAGCCACCTTAAAAGTGGCAAACTTGTAATTCAACCTAAGAATTGGAATTGTGGCGAGTGCGACAAAGGGGAATTGTAAGTCATATTGATTTCATCTTTGTTGTTTTTTTTTCATTTCTTCTCTAGTGAGTCATATCTAGGGCAGATTTGAATCTTCCTTGGACATATTTGTGATTGTATTTCATGGACAATTATCTTGTAAGGTTGATTGTGGATTTGAGATTGAATGCTCTTTAGTGGTAGCGTAAATTTGAGCTTGTGTGGGAAGAGGGTACATCACGGTTTTGTGCTTTTCTTTTTCATCCATTTCACATGAAATTCACTTGATCTTATTGTTGTTTAGTGAAATTGATCATTAGTGGAAGTTAATTGAATCTTTGAACCATTATATTTCATCAAAGTTCCATTAGGGTCACGCAATTTCCTAGTTGATTGAACTGGTTTGATTATGACTTGAAGATTGTTTTTGTTGAGTCATTTGATTGTGCTTGAACTTGGTTTTGAGCACGTCATCTTTTGGTATTAGAGCTTAAGGTTTAAGAGGAGGGATTTGTCAATTGAGATTCGGAATTTAGGGGT
Organism: Laguncularia racemosa; assembly: GCA_037954665.1. Classification (NCBI taxonomy): domain Eukaryota; kingdom Viridiplantae; phylum Streptophyta; class Magnoliopsida; order Myrtales; family Combretaceae; genus Laguncularia; species Laguncularia racemosa. Next base: position 25,597 of record JBBMOL010000330.1, read on the forward strand.
TTGTTGTGAAGCACCTTGATTCGAAAATTTGTTGGAATGAAATTGCATCTTGTTGTTGTGATTGTTGAGTTTTGTTCTCTTGTTGATTAGTGGATGTACAATTGGAGATTGGAACACTCTTGGAATCCTTGAGTTGATCGTGATTGATTAAAGGAACATGAACTTTGAGATCATTTGAGGAAGTTGAAATTTGAAGTCTAGACGAATAGTGTTCAATTGTTGAAGTGGATTGATGTTATTGCATTTTTGGAAGTGAAGAGTATTACTTGTGATTTTCATATTTGAATTTCCAGATTTGAGGTGTGAGTTAAGGAAGCAATTTGAATTTCAAAAAACACATTAAGTCATTGTTTAATTGTGTGTTCATTTGAATTTGAAAGTGGCTCCTTACCATTTGTGGATTATTGCAATTAATGATCTCATTTTGAATTTGAATTTAAGCTGCCTTTTGTTGTGAGTTGCAGTTTGAAACTTGTATAGAAGTGGAGAAATTCAAGTGTGGAAGAGTGTGCATGTGTGTGTTGCAATGTGTATAAAAGGTATATGTGTGTGGAGTTGTGTTTTTGTAAAATTAGTAAAGGGTATGTATGTGTGGCATTATATATGTATGTTGATTGAAGGAATTGCAACGTGGTGTCTTTGAGCTTGCCATGAGGAAGAGTAGTGTTTCTTTGTGATCATTTGTGATCACTTGGAAAAAGTGGAAAATTTTTTTAAAAAAAAAGGAGCAAATGGAGAGTTGATGATTTCGGAATTGTAGTTTGAATTTTGAAAGCAAAGAAGAGTGAATGGAGTGTTATGATTTTGGAATTGTGGTTGTCTTTTACCATTTCCAGATTTGAAGAGTGTGGAGAAAAGGAAATTATTTCAAATTCAAACACCATTTTTAATTTGAAAGAAGTTATTGTGTGATAGTTGAGTAAATGATTATTTGAATTTGAAATTACTTCTTACTATTTATAGAAGAGGTTGCACTTAAAGTGAAATTTGAATTTGTTGTTGCCTTGTTTATAAGTGGCGGTGTGAAGTGAGTTGTTGTAAGTGGCCAATTGGAGTTGTATTGTGAAGGAATGTTGCAATGTGAAGTAAGTTGTGGTGAAGATAGTGCACCATAAGTAAATTGTTGATTGTGTATGTATATGTGGCGGAGTGAATGTGTAAGTAAGGGAATTACCACTTGTGAATTTGTGCCCTTGTGTGTAGTGTAAGGTGCTGCACATTGTGGTTATTTGAAGTGTGAAATCAAGGCAAGAAAATGAAGGTTGAGTAGTAGAATTTAAACTTCAAACAAATCATTAAAGTGTAAAAGTAATTGAACTAGTTACTTAAACACTTGTTGTTGAATTTAATTCTATCTACTTGAAAGTAGTTGAGTGTACTTCATTTGTGGCTTGGTTGTGTACTTGAACCTTGGAAGTGTGAAGATAATTATTGTATTGTTGGATTTGAGCACAATCATGTCTAATGAAATGTTTCATTATGCTAATGTATTGCGCCGGACATTGACTACATTTACTACTAAGGATGACGAACAAAGGGAAAACTTGTTCCATACTTCTTGTAAGGTACAAGGAAATTTATGTGTCCTTATAGTTGATGATGGTAGTTGTACCAATGTAGTAGCAACATCATTAGTATTGAAATTAAAACTTGCTACTACTCAACATCCTGAACCGTATACATTGCATTAGCTTAATGATCAGGGGAGTTTGCATGTGACCTAAAGAGCTAGGGTACCATTCAGTGTAGGGGATAAATACTTTGATGAGATTGAGTGTGATATTGTGCCTATGTGTACATCCCATATATTGCTTAGCCGGCCTTAGTTATATGACGGGAGGGTTTTACATGATGGCTTCAGGAATACTTATGCATTCCATAAGGAGGGAAAACGAATTATTTTGAATCCGATATCACCTTTAGAGGTTCAAAGGGTTCAACAACAAATCAGTAGACCATGAGCAGTCGAACAAACCTTTAGAGCCCAAAAATTATCAAACATAGATGTGCTAACCTTTAGAGGATCTTGATGATCATAGTCAGATGAGTAGACTACCAAAGGACCAAACTGTTCAGGGTCAGTTATGTTCTCCTTTAGAGATACTAGAGGTTCATGAGCAGTTGAGTAAACTATTGGAGTATTTTGAGGATCAGGGTCAAATGAGTCTATCATTAGAGGGCTAGAATGTTCAGAGACAGTTGTGTTCACCTTCAGAGGTCTCAAAGGGCAATGAGCAGTTAGGCCAACCATTAGAAGACCATGAGGATTAGCGACATACAGATGAGTTAGAAAAGGAGGAAACAATATCAGTGAAATGGGTTGAGATAGGGGACACATCAGTGGATAATGGGTCATTATTTGTGTTGCAGATGAGATACATCCTGGAAATGGAGGAGAGAAAATAATCATCACCCGTAGTATTTCAGATATTGGGATTCTGCAGGATACTTCTTCAGATGGATTGCTAGGAGAAAACAGAGTCTCTATTGCATTTGATCTGCCAGATTTGAGGACAAATCTTTTTTAGGCCCGAGGAGATGATAGGAATAAAAATCCGACAAGACCTATCAGGACAAATCTTTTTCAAGCCCGAGAAGATGATAGGAATAAAAATTTGACAAGACCTATCATTAAGGCAGAACTAAAGGATTTCAAATCTTGGCGATGGGGACCCATTTTGAGCTAATCGACCCTGGAATTATTCATTTACTAACCTCTTTTATCTTATTCATGTATTTTATATTCCAATAGGAATACTTATCATATTTTATAGGGCGATGGACAAACTCAAACTCAGCTTGTGGGTTATCCATGAACCGACCTAAACCGGCAATGAGCTAGGTCGATGAATCCTATAGAAGACCGGCATCTTGAAGACCAATTTCTTTTATATATTTTTCATTTTCATAGACTATTTATGTTGTAATCATTTTGGAACACTTTTATTTTGATTGTAATTTTTAATTTAGGACTAGCCACCTTAAAAGTGGCAAACTTGTAATTTTGACGACTTTCTAACCCTAAGAGTAGCAAGTATAAATACTTGCTTAGAAGAGGGTTTGAGGAGGCTATATTTTTCAAAAAAAAACCTACTACTTTCACGTGTGGAATTAGGGTTTATCGTAGTTCAAAATATCTTATCAATTTCAACCCAAGAATTAGAATTGTGGCGAGTGCAACAAAGGAAAATTGTGAGTCATATCGATTTCATCTTTGTTGTTTTTTCATTTCTTCTCTAATGAGTCATATCTAGGGTAGATTTGAATCTTTCTTGGACTTATTTGTGATTGTATTTCGTGGACAATTATCTTGTAAGGTTGATTGTTCATTTGAGATTGAATGATCTTTAGTAGTGGCATGAATTTAAGCTTGTGTGGGAAGAGGGTACATCACGGTTTTGTGCTTTTCTTTTTCATCCATTTCACGTGAAATTCACTTGATCTTATTATTGTTTAGTGAAATTGATTATTAGTGGAAGTTAATTGAATCTTTGAACCATTGGATTTCATCAAAGTTCCATTAGGATCACGCAATTTCCTAGTTGATTGAACCGGTTTGATTGTGACTTGAGGATTGTTTTCGTTAAGTCATTTGATTGTGCTTGAACTTGGTTTTGACCACATCAATAAAGCTTGGTTTACTCTGATTAATCCTAAAAATTTGACTAAAGTATCTTTATTACAATACTTTCATGACAGGGTGAGAAGCACACTCATTAGATTGAGGGATTGCATTGAGTTTTAAAGATTAAAATTCTTAAATGCTAATGTGTGAGTAGTATTATTTGGTAACGATAATCATGATTAATGAGAATTTTGATTAATGTTTTATTTTTCTTAAGGACAAGCAAAGACTTAAGTGTGAGGAAGTTTGATAAGTCGCAAAATACCCTTATCTAGAATAATGAAATTGTGCTTTATTGTTGAATTTTTAGCTGATTTGTTGAAGAAAAGGGTGCTTAATGGAATGAATGTTAATTTCAGGATCTTCTAGAGTATTTTGGAGCTAAGGGAAGGAGTTTTGAAGAGTCAGAGCAAGTTTGGAAGGAATTGGATACATTACATGTGAAGAAAAAAAATTTTCTAGAAAGTACACAAGCAAGATACACGCCCATGTACTTTGCTTGTGTATCTAAGTTTTTCTTCTATTCGATGACGTTTCAAATACATAACCAATGTACACTCCCATGTACTTGCTCGTGTATAATCACATAAGGACACCTGGAAGCAAGCATGAGATACACGAACGAGATACACTACTTGTGTATTCGGTCGTGTATATATCCAATCGGGGTACATGTATAAATAGACCTTCAATTTGCCTTAGAAAAGGAGGTTACGAATTTTTCATTTTCTCTCACTCTCATAACAACAAAGGGGAAGAAGATTTTGTCGATTCCAAGGGAGATTGAAGAACCACTAAGAAAAAGATTTTATCTTTAAGGGTTGTGACGATGAACTTTATCTATTCTTCTAGTAATTGTGTTTCTTTTGTCAAATTTATGGAGGAGTAGACCCTAGATCTAGATTTTATTTGAAACTTCTCTATCATGTGATAAAGATTTGATCTTTAATGCAAAGTTGTTGACTTTCTTATGATTAATTGCATGCTCTTCAATTGTTTCTTTGATTTATAAATCCAGAATATGAATTTATGCGTGATATCATATTAGTTAATTAAGAAATTGCTTATATGATTAGATCTAATGCAATTAATGAGATTTGATTATTCTTCTAGAGATAGGAAACAAGAGTCTTCTATTTACATCAATTATTTTGACGCGAATTCATGTGCTTTATGCAATTCAAGGTTGCTATTAACTAAGGAAAGATCCTATTTGATAAATCTAGGATTAGATAGGTTAATATACTTGAGAAAGTAGTTAACTTGACTAGAGAATTTGACAGTATAAGAAGTCAATTATGACAATCTTCAGAAATCTAATCAATTGCATGATAGAGAAGGAGTAGAATAAGATCTAGGTTGCCTTTATCAATTGATAAATCTTCAAAACCATTGTTGTTAGTGAGTTGTTAGTTTTGAGATTAGAGTAATCAAGTTTCGAATAACATTATTGAGCGACGGTTAGATAATAGGAATGGAGTTAGTACTAGTAATTGGTGTATCTCTGAGGGACGACCTTGTGCTTACTTGCTATATTACGTTATGATAGGTGCATTTTCCTATTGCTTTGTAGTAGGATTAAGAACAAGAATTCAATTTATTAAAACTACGATTAGCAACGATCAAAGAGTTCACGGTTTATGTGTCGGTGTTATTGATTGGTGTTAAGTTTTCTAATTTGGTTTTGATGTTAACAAAAGAAGAATAATGTGTAACGTATGTTTAAGCTTGTCAGAAGTTGTTTAAGAAGATAGTAAGTGAATTTTTCTAAATTGAACAAAGAGACAGAAGCTTGTTCAAAACCTTCAATGGTGTTATACAGACTATTTTTGTTTTGTCAGAAGGTATTTTAGAAGTTGTGTAATGTATCCGTAGTTCTCGTGTTAACTTATCAAGAGCTCTTTCATAACCCTTGTAAAAGAGGGATGGTAGACAGATTTTGTTTAGAAGCTTTTTTAGAACCATTATAACAGGAGAACAGTTGATAAGTTTTCTTCAGAAGCTCTTTCAGAACCTTCCATGCCTGTCACGAATTTTTTCTAGATTTTGTTCTAATTTTTGTATCAATGGTTTTTAATAAATTTCAAGGCCTAGCTCCACGTGTCAAGTATATTTGGGTAATATACTTGATGTGTTTTACTAAATTTGGATTTTATATCATGGGTTTTTTAATTTACATAAAGTTTTTACAAGATTTTATTTTATGATAAAGTGAGATCATATAAGATTTACAGGTTTTATCAAGATTTAAATCTAGATCTTTGTGCTATATTTTGGGAGATCTAGCAGTTACAAAGATAAGGATAAGCAATATGGTTGTTACTTGAAGATATGGTTCCACAACATATGGGATATCAAGATAAGGTTCCATAATGTGAGAGATATCTTCAACAAACTTGATCTAAAGAATATCTCCAAAGAAGATCACGGTCAAACTAATTTATCTAAGTCTATCCTCATCAAAATATCATGGGAATGCAGATTTTCTCCAACAAGTTCAACTTATTTTTGAAATACAAAATTTCAAAAATAAATTCAAGCTTGTCACGTAGAACTCCATGAACATTTCAGGATATTCTCCAACAAAGTAACCGTTATGTCTTATATACAAAAAGGGATGTTCAGTTGAAATAGAGATAGAACGTTCTTTTTATAATCAAGCCCATGGAAAAGTCAAAAGCTCATACATCTTCAGGCGCAAAATTTTCTTTCATATACGTGTGATCCGATTTGTAGAGGAAATTTGATATTCCTCATTGTTATTGTGATTCCTTTCTTATATGAGGAATTGAGAGTTTTTTCATCACTGTAGTTTGAGTAATTAGTTTAGTGAAGAAGCTAGAGAGACTCAGCAGTAAGACTTCGCCTTAAAGAGGCTTATTTTGTATATTCTCGATTTTATTGATATAGTGAAACACAACCGGGACCCTAGCGTGGAGCTGGAAGAGAGGACTGACGCTCGAGGCGGAACCTTTATAAATCTCTAAGAATTTTATTCTTCTCTACTCATTTTATTTATTGCATTTTATTATTTTTCATTTTTGTTGCTCACGTCATTTCGTTAGTCAAGAGACTTTGGATAATTTGCAAAAATTAAAATTTTAAGTAATTAATCAATTCACCCCCCTCTTGATTAATCTAATTGGGACCAACAATTGGTATCAGAGCAGGACTCATCTATTTTTAGTGATCTAAAATGGTTGAAAATAATGTTACAATTAATCGAGCTCCTTACTTCGATGGTTCAAACTTCTCATATTGGAAGATGTGCATGGAAACTTATATTAAAGCTAATGATTATGATTCATGGTAGGTCATTTCACTTGGGGACAATGTGATCACCTTGAATGGAAATTTGAACTTGTCAGATTGAGAAGAATAACAAAGCAAAAAATCTGTTGCTGACTACTATTGCTCCATCAGAGTTCTATTTGATATCATCATGTGCAAGTGCAAAGCAGATTTGGGATATCCTATCCAATACATATGAAGGGACTGATACCATCAAGGAAACCAAGATAAATGCTTTAATTCAACAATATGGATTATTTAAGTTTAAATCTAATGAAGATTTCAAAGATGATTTTAACAGGTTTACAGCTATTACAAATGAGCTTGCATCACTTGGAAAGAAACTTCCAAATCCTGATCTTGTGAGGAAAATGCTAAGGATATTGCCACCATCTTGGGATGCAAAGAAAACAGCTATAGAAGAAGCTCAAGACCTAAATAAGCTAACTCTCAGTCAATTGGGAGAAAAGCTCATGGCATATGAGTCTCACATAAAAACCACGCAAAGAGGAGAAGACAGCACCAAAGGAATTGTGTTTAAAGTCAAGGAAATAAAGAAAAATGAAACTAAAACAGATGATAGCAACAATGAGAAAGAAGAGGACATCAGTCTTCTAGTACGTAGACTCAACAGGCTGCTCAAGAAGCAAAGAGGTAAGAAATTTAGTGTTTTCAAGAAAAGTACTGAACATAAGCATAATGATGCAGGAAAAGCGTACAAGGAGTAAGAAAAGAAGAAAGAAAAGAAGAAAGAGAAAAAGGAAATTCAATGTTATGAATGCAAAAAGCTAGGACACATCAAATATGAATGTTGAACACTGATCAAGAAAATGGAAAATTATAAAAAGAAAAGTCGTGCAATGCTAGCAACGTGGAGTGATTTAGAGACACAAAAACAAATTTAGAAGATTCAGAAGAAGAAGAGGATGAGGCAAATCTTTGTATAATGGCTAGTTCTGAGGTACACTCTGAATCTGATAAAGATGTAATTGATACTGACATGATGAAGATGTAACTGATACTGACATGCTAGCAGAAATGAGTAAGCTATTAAAGGCACTAAAAAGGGTTGATACAAAATTGGCTAAGTATGAAAATGAAATAAAAGCTCTCAAGAATGAAAAAAAAAAGCATTAAAACAAACAAATACTTTGCATGCTGATGAAAATGATATCCTAAAACAAGAAAATGAATCTATATATGTGAGTATTGAAAAATTAAGAAAATAAAATCATCTACTTGAAGTAGAAATAAGTGACATGAAGGTAAGGATTGATGATCTATCCAATTCGTTGAAAACTACCTTTAAGAAATTTGATGAAAGTGACAAGAAATTGACCATGTCAATTTCTTCACAAAGAGTTTCAAATGAAAAACATGGATTAGGATATGAGCATGGTTCGAGTTCAAAATCGAATCAAAATACAGTTTTTGTTAAAGCTAAACAAGTCTTAAGTGATAAATCCAACAGCAAAAAGTACATTTCAAATACAAATAATGTTAAAAGAAGAAATACCAGAGACTTTTATAGAAGTTATTCTGACAAGAGGTATCCACACAATGGGTACTACAGAAGCAATACCAGAAGGTATAACCGAAGTTATACAAACCAAAATTTCAAGAAACAGGTAAATGAAAAGTATAGGAATGTTAATTCTTATGCATGTTTCTTCTGTAATAAATTTAGCCTCATTGAGAAATTATGCTGTTATAAAAGAAGTACTCAACAAGTAAATCAAAGAAATCAAATGAGCTTATCTTTTAAAGGGTCGAAATTCGCTTGGGTTCCTAAAAGGACTTAATTCTTTTTATTTGTACAAGAACATGAAGCTAAAATAAGAGGAACATGGTATTTGGATAGTGGATGTTCTAGACATATGACTGGAGATTCTTTATTGTTCAATAGCATAACTTGGGAAGAAAAAGGATATGTAAAGTTTGGAGATGATAGTAGAGGTAAAATAATTGCCACTGAAATGATTGGTATGCTTACTTTTCTCATTGAAATGTATATCTTGTGCAAGGCTTAAAACATAATCTACTTAGTATTAGTCAGTTATGTGATAAAGGATGTAAAATGATTTTTGATCAAGACAAGTGCTATGCTTTTAATGAAAATGATGAAAGATTATTTGAAGGAATTAGGAAAAGAAATATCTATCTCATAAAACCAGCTGAAATCGATAATGCTTGTTGTTTAATTTCTTTGAATAATCATGTTTTTGCTTAGCATAAACAACTAGGACACATTAATTTTAATCATTTAGAAAAATTATCTAAAAAGGATATTATTAAAGGATTGCCTAAAATAAATATTAAACAAGATGTGAAATGTGATACTTGCTTAAAGAATAAAATGGTTTTTTGTCTCTCATAAAAGTAAAAATGTAATCTCAACTAAGAGACCACTTAGATTATTGCATCTTGATGTTTTTGGGCCTACTAAAGTCTTAAGCATGGGTGGAAGCAAATATGGACTTGTTATTGTTGATGATTTTTCAAGATACACTTTGGTTATATTCTTGCGACACAAAAGAGATACCTTTGATTCTTTTTAAAAATTTGCAAAACAAATACAAAATGAAAAGGGAGTTTCCATAATTAGTCTTCAAACTGATCATGGAACAGAATTCCAAAATACAAGTTCTTTAAATTTTTGTAAAGAACATGGTATATCTCACAATTTCTCAGCTCCATACACTCCTCAACAAAATGGAGTAGTGGAACGCAAGAATAGAACTTTACAAGAGATGACTAGATCTATGTTAAATGAAAGTGGCATTATTGAGTATTTTTGGGCAGAAGCAGTTTCTACAACTTGCTATATCATCAATAGACTTTTCATTTGACATATGACATCAAAGATTGCTTATGAGATGTTTCGAGGTAAGAAACCTAACATTTCATATTTTCATATCTTTCGATCTAAATGTTTTGTGAAAAAGAATCCTCTCAACCTTCGTAAGTTTGATGAAAGATCTGAAGAAGCTATTTTCTTAGGATATTCTCTAAATAGTCGTGCTTATCGTGTTTTCAATAAATCATCAAAAACTATTGAAGAATCAATAAATGTTAAATTTATTAAGGATTTAAAGGATGTTGATTTTGATGAAGAAAAGGACTCCAATCCTAAAGCAAAAGTTGGTTCAGAACCTAAGTCAGAAGCACCTGCTGTTAACACTCTAGGATCTGGTCGTCTAGAACCTATTTCAGAGGAAAACACATAAGGTACTTCAGAAGTTGTAAGATCTAAATAAGAAGCTTCTAGAGCTTGGAGGTATAATTCTGCACATCCTTCTAATCAAATAATAGGTAATGTTCAATCTAGTGTTAAAACAAGAGGTAATTTACAAAATCTTGAAAATCATTTTGTGTTGTTATCTGAAATTAAACCTAGTAATATGGAAGAAGCTTTAAATGATGATAATTGGATTATCTCTATGCAAGAAGAATTAAATCAATTTCAAAGAAACAATGTATGGAACTTAGTTCCTAGACCTAAAGGAAAGTCTATAATTGGAACTAAATGGGTGTTTAAAAATAAATTAGATGAAGATGGTAAAATTATAAGAAATAAAGAAAGATTAGTTGCTAAAGGTTATTCACAAGAAGAAGGAATAGATTTTGATGAAACATATGCACCTGTTGCTAGACTAGAAGCAATACGGTTGATGCTTGCATATGCATTTTATAAGGATTTTAAAGTTTTTCAAATAGATGTAAAAAGTGCATTTTTAAATGGTTTTATAAAGGAAGAAGTTTATGTAGAACAACCACCTGGTTTTGAAGATCCTTTCAAATATGATTATGTTTTTAAATTAAATAAAGTGCTATATGGTTTGAAACAAGCTCCAAGAGCTTAGTATGAAAGATTGAGTATGTTTTTTTATCTCTAAAGGTTTTCATAGAGGAAAAGTTGACACCACTTTATTCTTGAAAAATTTTGATAATGATTTCTTGGTTGTGTAAATATATGTGGATGATAATATCTTTGGATCTACTAAATAATTATTGTGTCAAGAATTTGCTGAGACCATATAGGCAGAATTTGAAATGTCAATGATGGGAGAATTGACATTCTTTCTAGGGCATCAAATAAAACAAATAAAAGAAGGAATCTTTGTTCATCAAGAAAAATACATAAAACAAATATTAAAGAAGTTTAGATATGATGGTTGCAAAAAGGTTACAACACCTATGAGTACTTCAACAAGGTTAGACTCAGACTCAAATGGACAGAAGGTAAGTGAGAAACTTTATAGGAGCCTCATAGGTTCTTTATTGTACTTGACTGCATCAAGACCTGATATTTTGTTCAGTGTGTGTTTGTGTGCTAGATTTCAAGCTGCACCAATAGAAATTCATTTATCAGCTTTAAAGTGAATTTTCAAATACCTAGTTAATACTTCAAATTTAGGCATCTAGTATCCTAAAAATCAAAATTTTGATTTAATAGGATATTCTGATGCAGATTATACTAGTTGTAAAATTGATAGAAAAAGCACATCTAGTACTTGTCAATTCCTAGGTGATAAATTAATTTCTTGGTCTTCTAAAAAACAAAATTCTGTTGCTCTATCCACAACTGAAGTTGAATATGTTTCTATTAGTAATTTCTGTGCACAAGTTTATGGATAAAACAACAATTGAATAATTGTGGAATAAATTTTAAAACCGTGCCAATTAAATGTGACAACACGAGTGCAATAAATTTGACAAAAAATCAAGTGTATCATTCTAGGTCAAAGCACATAAAAATTAGACATCATTTTATTAGAGATCATGTGCATAATGAAGATATAAATGTTGAATTTGTGCCAACCGAAAATCAATTTGTAGACATCTTTACTAAACCTCTTGAAAGGTGAAATTTGAATTTATTAGAAATGAATTAGGAATTTGTAACCCTTTTTAAATTTTTTTTCCCCCGAAATTTTCAATATTTGAAAATCTTTATATATATAATATATATATATATTCTTTCTCTTTATCCATTTCTCTCTTTCTTTGTTTTTTTTCGCAACCTGCTCTCTCTCTCTCTATTTTCCTTCTCTCACATTGTGACTCCAATGGGGCCTAAATCCTCATAACGTCTCAAACAAAAATCTTTCAAAACAAAACTCTCTAAAAAGCCTTTAGTGATTCATGATGAATCTTCAGATTCTTCGGAAAAAACCTCATGAACCTTCAATGGAGGAGAATCCAAGTTCCCCTGACTCCGAGTCTGTCATTGGTTCCAAGAACATTTTCAAAAGAAAACGAGTTTCATCGTCTTCAAAAGGAAAAGAAAAGGTTACCCAAGAAACCACTTCGCATAAGAAATCAGCCAAGAAGCAACCAAAACAAAGGAATGAATAAAGTCTGAAACCCTCAATCCCAAAATCCCTTGGAAGGAAGAAAAACGAAGTGTGTCCTGGTAGTTTTGTGGATTTTAATTTCTTTACAAGTAATGGGTTTTACTGGAATGAACTTTTAGAACCTATAGGATGTATGGAACTTTGCTCTATTCAAGTTCTAGTTTATGGCTAGTGTGTGAAAGAATTTTGTGGAAATTTAAATCTTTCGGAAGGGAATGTTCTAGTTTCCAGAGTATGTGATCAAGACATTACAATTTCTAGGGCATATATAATTAAATGTCTACACTTACATGATGTAAATGATGATGTAGAGATTACAAACATGCCTAAGAATGATCTTTTTGCTGCTATTAATGGAGGTTTACAAATGGATTATGGGAAGGAGGCAATGGTTATTGATTTCGAGTTGTTTCCTCGAATCATACACAAAATTATTGTTGAATGTATATATCCAAGGAAGGGCAGTTCTACTTCAATGTCTATAGACCATGCTCAAATCATCTATGCAATGATTAATAGAAAGAATGTGGATGATGATGATCATAATCACACAAATTTAAAAATCCCTTTCTATGACTCTCTATTATGATCAAATAGGCAAGTGCACCTATCGATTGTAATAGTATAGAACTATATTCGGGTATCGTATCCTCAGGGATCAGCAAGTACCAGTAATAACTCTAAACCGACTATCTAACTGCACAAATTTGAGAGGTTTAGTTTTAAATTTAAAATACTTAACAAAACCTATAGCAATTAAAAATAACACAATAACTTGATTACTAAATCCGATAACTAAGAACATACCCTACCCTTACTACTCCTCTAATTGTCATGTAACTTCACTGATAAGATCACATTATACTTATATTTTCTTTTGGACTTATATTAAATTTATTTTAATATTATAAGAAAATATAAAGAAATGATACTTAATGGTATTTATTGTGAAAATACAGGTTTTGAGGACCCAAAAGTAAATTACAAGTTAATTGGAGGAGTTTTTCACAAAATTTAAGAAGTGAGCGAAGGATTGCACTGAAGGCCGCCGTCCTTGGGCCGGCCTACATTCAAAGCCGCCGGCCTTGAGCCGGCCTTGAGCCGGCCTTTAAACCGGCCTCAAAAAGAAGAAAAAGCCGCCGGCCTTTAAGCCGGCCTACATTCAAGGCCGCCGGCCTTGAGCCGGCCTTCATTACTCCCCGGATATCCATTGCGAGAATCTCTCCAAAATCGTATCCTAATTAATTTGCTGACTCAAATCCTCATCAGATCCACCTCATCCCCCTCCTCTTTGGATCTATAAATAGACCCCTTGTGTGAACCTTGGAAGCATCCCTTTTTGTTGGAGAATCCATCCTTTCTTTGGTTAAGCATCCTTTCTTTTGTTTAGAATCCTTTTGTTCTTCTTCTTTGTTTTAGCATCATTTGTCTTTCTTTTGAATCATTAGAATTTCCTTAGGTACTTTAGATTTTTCCAAAGTTTAGTTTGAAGGAAGAATGTCATTTTGTTGAAGTTTGCTTTCAATTGAAGAATTCAAGGAGTCATTTTTGAAGATTGAAGCTCTTGAAGATTATAACCATTGTTTCATTTACTTTATTTTCTTTTATGCCATTTATTAGTTGTTTAATATGAATTCCATTGCACCTCTTTATTTCAATTGTTTTTATGCAACTCATACTATAATGTTCTAAATCATCCTTGTGGGAAATTGGATGAAACTCTAGAATGTTAAAAGGATAATTGTAGCCATGTTATGTAATTAGGAATTATTAGGATTATTCATGATTGCAATTCCTTTGATTTCAATTATAATCAGTCTTTGATTATAATTGTTAGAAATCCTTTTGATACGGGAATTGATTAGGATTTGTTAGGAATTCTTAATTAGATTGATTATCAATACGGGAGTTGCGATAATTGGTTTAATTAGAGTTTATGGAGGGCGCAATGCAATGTTTCTTGTTAATTAATCACTAAGGGATTAGGGTTAATTGATTTAGGGCATTAGTTGTTTGTAGCATCGGGAGGTGTATGAACATAATTTTGATTCCTTGGTTAATTGGAGACGCGGAAGCCGACTAATTGATTTAAGGTCAACATCCCTAAAAAGGATTTTCTAAACTCACTTGAATAACCTTATAACCACTAGTTGACATAACTTGGTAGCAATTTGATTAACAAATCTAGGGTGAATTCTAATTTCCCTTGTTCATAATTGATAGATTCGTCATAAAATTTTTCTTGTTGCTTTAAGTTAAATTTTTAGATTAGACATTTCAAAACCCCTTTTTAATCACCTAGATATTGATAAGAATTGCCATAGATCTAGTACTCTATTGGTTCCTCGAGGGATCGACAACCTTACTTTTCACCACTTTATTACTTGATACGACCAGTGCACTTGCTGCAATTTACGCTCCCATTTTATATATACGTTCTGAGCGTATCAAGTTTTTGGCGCCGTTGCCGGGGAACTAATAGATATTAGATTTCGTAATTCTGTTGGTAATTTAGGCACAATTATTTTTTTATTTAATTTTTCTTATCATTGTGTGATCGTTTTCCATTCTCTTTAAGGTTCTTTTTATGCGCAAGAGTAGAAGTGCTGAACTTCTACCAATTAATCTTGAGATAGAACGCAGCTTGCGACAACTTAGAAGAGAGCAGAGAAGAAAGGAAGAAGAGAACATGGCAGATGAGAACAACAATCAGATTCAGGGTGTTGGTAGAGCACTTCGAGAATACACGGTACCTGTTGTTTCAGGTCCTGCAATTAGAAGACCAACAATTCAGGCTAATAATTTCGAGTTAAAACCAGCACTCGTTCAAATGGTTCAATCAAATCAATTTGGAGGATATCCAAATGAAAGTCCTGATGAGCATATTGCAGTATTTCTTCAATATTGTAATACAGTGAAAATGAATAATGTATCTGATGATGTAATTAGGCTACAACTTTTTCCATTTTCACTTAGAGAAAAAGCTAGGGCTTGGTACAATTCATTGCCACAAGACTCTGTAACCACTTGGGTAGATCTCTCATCTAAATTTTTAAGGAGATTTTTTCCACCATCTAGAACTGCTAGGTTAAGAAATGACATCACAAACTTCAGTAAGTTTAGTGGTGAATCACTTTATGAAGCATGGGAAAGATTCAAGGAGGCAATTAGAAAATGCCCCCATCATGGATTACCAGATAATCTCCTTATTGAGATATTCTATCTCAGTTTAGATGACACATTGAGATCTCTGGTAGATGCTGCTTCTGGTGGTGCATTAATGAGTAAGACATATGATGAGGCTAGTGCTTTGATAGATGAAATGGCCTCTAGTGCACATAATTGGCAACATGAAAGAGGTAAGTCTAGAGTGGCATCTGTCAATGATATGGACACCTTAACAGCTCAGATTTCTGCTCTTACCGCCCAGGTAAGTAAACTCACCTCTGCACCTTCTTTCAATGTTAATCAATTTTCTTATTGTGAGTTATGCTCAGGACAACACTCAACTCTTGAGTGTCCATCTAGAAACTTTTCCTCCTCATCCCATGGAGAGCAAGTAAATTTTGTCAACAATTTCCAAAGAGGAAATCAAGGACCCTATTCAAACACCTACAATCCAGGGTGGCGTAACCATCCAAATTTCTCATGGAGAAATGATAACAATGCACTTAAACCCCCTGGATTTCAAAAGCAAGGTCCTAATCATAATACTTCCCATCAACAATATCCTAATCATAATACCTCTTCTTAGCAAGGTCAGTCTAAAATGGAAGAACTCATGATAAGTTATATGCAAAAGACTGACACAATGTTGCAAAATCAACAAGCCACCATTAGGAATCTTGAAAATCAGCTTAGTCAAATGTCTCAACAGTTGAGTAATAGACCATCTGGGTCTTTACCTAGCAATACTGAGCAAAATCCTATGGGTGTAAATGCTATTATGTTAAGAAGTGGTAAGGAATTGGTTGATAAGAAACTTGAGGAAGAGGAGGTTAACCTGGGGAAAGATAAAGGGAAACAAAAGGAAGAGGAGCCAAAGCAAAATTCACCAAAAGTGAAAGCATATGTTCCTCCTATTCCTTTCCCAGGAAGGCTGAAGCAACAACAATTGGATTCACAATTTGCTAAATTTTTAGAAGTCTTTAAAAAATTGCAAATTAACATTCCTTTTGCAGAGGCACTTCAGCAGATGCCATCATATGCTAGGTTCATGAAGGATTTACTCACAAAGAAGAGGAAGATTGAAGGGAATGAACCAGTGATGCTTATAGGGGAATGTTCTATGATCTTACAAAAGAATTTATCCAATTTGCCGAGAAAACAAAGAGATCAGGGAAGTTTTACTGTTCCTTGCACTATTGGTAATTTTAATTTTGATAAAGTACTTATAGATTCTGGTGCAAGTATAAATTTAATGCCTCTGTCCATTTTCAAAAAACTAGGACTTGGAGAATGTAAGGAGACGCACGTTACCTTACAACTTGCGGATAGAAGTGTCAAGTACCCAAAGGGTATAGTGGAGAATGTCCTAGTAAAAGTAGACAAATTCATCTTTCCAGTTGACTTTATAGTCTTGGAAATGGAAGAAGATAGAGAGGTACCCATGATCTTAGGAAGACCATTCCTAGCCACAGGTCAAGCTCTAATTGATGTAGGACAAGGTAAGCTCACCCTTAGAGCACTAGATGACCAGGTAACATTTGATATGTATGATCCTGTGTTTTTGTCTAATGAGAAAGCAATGTATTCTGACATATCTGCTGAGGGTGAAATTACTAACAATGATGTGGAGGAAGATGTAGGGCAAACCACTCTTGAAGCTGTCTTGAATGAGATAGATGATTGGGGGGATGAAGATGAGCAAGAAAACAAAGGTCGTGAACAAGTACCCCAGACTGAAAATGTTGTTGCTTTTGAGAAGACAGACGACTATGAGAAGCCACCAGTGCCGACACTAATGCCTATGCAGACACTTGAACCCAATGTCTTTTCTAATCAATTGTTTGGTTATAAGTGTCTGAATTTAGGAAATCCATGGCCTCACATTAATCAAGCGCCTATGACAAAAGAATTGCAGCAGCAGATTCAAGGCCAGTTGGATGAACATAGGGAAATCCTGGGATGGTCAAGGGCAGACATCCAGCAGGTAAGTTTGTTGATATCTACCTACAAAACATTGGTGGAAGCTGAAAAGAAGGGCACCATACCATGGAAGGAAGCTTGGAATCCTAATCTGAAAACGATGGTGTTGAAGGAGTTGTTTAAACTCCTTGATGTAAGCTAACCCTGATAGTCAGGCTGATGACTATAAAACAAGCGCTTCATGGGAGGCAGCCCATGCTTAATAAGTATCTATAATAGTTTCGTTAAAAAAAAAAAAAAAAAAAAAAAAAAAAAAAAAACTAATTCAAGGCTGGATAAGAGCTGCCGGTGCATTCAAGACACTCCAAGGATGACAGACATTTTAGGAGGAATTTTCTTCCTGATGAACAATTTTATACCAGGGAAGTACCAGTATTTCAATTTCTGCATTGACATTCGTTTCCTTAATTTTGTGATATATTAGGAATAATGAGGACATTGTCCAATTTAAGTGTGGGGAAGGGATTATAAATGTAGAAGTATAATGATTGCACACATCATGAGCTTACAAATCCCATGCTTTATTTATGTCCTTAAGTGTTTTCAATGAAATCCTGAAATTGAATTAGATTGGTGCCCTACTCGCCAATTGTTGTGACTAGTTTACATAGTTAAAATTTAAGAGTAAAATCTCTAGAGAACGGGGTTTACCCTATGTTGAGCCTTTGAACTTGAGATTGAGTCCTTAAGTTGAAAAAACAAGCAAGTTTACTTCAAGGAAAAATTGGTTGGGATAAATCTCTATTGAAATTTCTTTGAGAATACCTTAACACCTAGTGAAAGAGGTAAAAGAAATATTTTACTTAGTGATCCCTTAAAAAAAAAAAAAAAAAAAAAAAAAAAAGAGCCTTTACTCCAATAACTCAGGAAAGTGAGTTAAGAGTATCCAATCTTAAATGTTAGTGTGAGGAAGAGTTCGTAGGGGTCCCTTTAAAACCTGGTCACTTAGGCGATGAGCCCAGGATGTGCCGACTCAATGAACTCACAATAACGAGAAGGGCGGAAAGGCAAAAATTTAGTACCTTAATGAAAGTCAGGTTGACATGGGCGAGCTTTGGTCCCTCAGAAGAGTGAAGTCTCACTCCGCTGCCAATCAAGGCAAATAAAACAAAAAAAAAAAAAAAAGGGGAGAAATTCTAGGAAAAAATGGATACCATATGCTTTCACTCCTTGTTATCTTGTTTAGAGAAGTAAAATTGAGGGAGATGATACTTGCTAATAACCAATGAAGTTTAAATGAATGTTTTTCCTTATGGACTAAGTATTGTTTTCTATTGTTAAACACTGGGATTAAAAATCTGTTGTATTTAGATTAACTACTAAATTTCAACTAGATATACTAGTTACAAATTTCAGTATGGTCAGAACAATGGGCACCAGAAGTTCAATGATGGATTTCTCTTGTTTAAATCAATTATTTTGCTTGAGGACAAGCAAAAGTTCAAGTGTGGGGATGTTGATAAGATCACATTATACTTATATTTTCTTTTGGACTTATATTAAATTTATTTTAATATTATAAGAAAATATAAAGAAATGATACTTAATGGTATTTATTGTGAAAATACAGGTTTTGAGGACCCAAAAGTAAATTACAAGTTAATTGGAGGAGTTTTTCACAAAATTTAAGAAGTGAGCGAAGGATTGCACTGAAGGCCGCCGTCCTTGGGCCGGCCTACATTCAAAGCCGCCGGCCTTGAGCCGGCCTTGAGCCGGCCTTTAAACCGGCCTCAAAAAGAAGAAAAGCCGCCGGCCTTTAAGCCGGCCTACATTCAAGGCCGCCGGCCTTGAGCCGGCCTTCATTACTCCCCGGATATCCATTGCGAGAATCTCTCCAAAATCGTATCCTAATTAATTTGCTGACTCAAATCCTCATCAGATCCACCTCATCCCCCTCCTCTTTGGATCTATAAATAGACCCCTTGTGTGAACCTTGGAAGCATCCCTTTTTGTTGGAGAATCCATCCTTTCTTTGGTTAAGCATCCTTTCTTTTGTTTAGAATCCTTTTGTTCTTCTTCTTTGTTTTAGCATCATTTGTCTTTCTTTTGAATCATTAGAATTTCCTTAGGTACTTTAGATTTTTCCAAAGTTTAGTTTGAAGGAAGAATGTCATTTTGTTGAAGTTTGCTTTCAATTGAAGAATTCAAGGAGTCATTTTTGAAGATTGAAGCTCTTGAAGATTATAACCATTGTTTCATTTACTTTATTTTCTTTTATGCCATTTATTAGTTGTTTAATATGAATTCCATTGCACCTCTTTATTTCAATTGTTTTTATGCAACTCATACTATAATGTTCTAAATCATCCTTGTGGGAAATTGGATGAAACTCTAGAATGTTAAAAGGATAATTGTAGCCATGTTATGTAATTAGGAATTATTAGGATTATTCATGATTGCAATTCCTTTGATTTCAATTATAATCAGTCTTTGATTATAATTGTTAGAAATCCTTTTGATACGGGAATTGATTAGGATTTGTTAGGAATTCTTAATTAGATTGATTATCAATACGGGAGTTGCGATAATTGGTTTAATTAGAGTTTATGGAGGGCGCAATGCAATGTTTCTTGTTAATTAATCACTAAGGGATTAGGGTTAATTGATTTAGGGCATTAGTTGTTTGTAGCATCGGGAGGTGTATGAACATAATTTTGATTCCTTGGTTAATTGGAGACGCGGAAGCCGACTAATTGATTTAAGGTCAACATCCCTAAAAAGGATTTTCTAAACTCACTTGAATAACCTTATAACCACTAGTTGACATAACTTGGTAGCAATTTGATTAACAAATCTAGGGTGAATTCTAATTTCCCTTGTTCATAATTGATAGATTCGTCATAAAATTTTTCTTGTTGCTTTAAGTTAAATTTTTAGATTAGACATTTCAAAACCCCTTTTAATCACCTAGATATTGATAAGAATTGCCATAGATCTAGTACTCTATTGGTTCCTCGAGGGATCGACAACCTTACTTTTCACCACTTTATTACTTGATACGACCAGTGCACTTGCTGCAATTTACGCTCCCATTTTTATATATAAGTTCTGAGCGTATCATTCACCCTTTCAATAAATTAGTTAACGAGCAATAGTTATCTCTAAACCGCGAAGTATCTAACACTAATCTAATGTTCTTCCCAGATTCATTAGCTCCTAATCCCAATCGCTTTGATAAAGATCCCTCTTCTATCAAAAATCGATTAGAATTGCATTAACACTCTTGAACCCTCAATTAGATAAATATTATCTAAATTAATCTAATATGGAAAATTCATGTTCTCTATCCTTAGATTACATACGAATTCCTTTATTCATGCGTGATCTATTCAAACAAGAGATTTTCCGATCAACTTCTAAGAAATCAATGCAAAATTCAATGCTGGCCATACATCAAACAAGCAACACTACATGAACAACATGAATAAATTCAGAGAATTCCACTATTCACTAACTATGCAATCAATCCCATATTACATAAAAACTAGAATTCGTAAGGTTCGGGTATGAAATAAACTAGCCACTCATGATTTTCAAGATACAGTTCAATAAAGATGAAGAACCCGTGTACATAAACACTTCACAAGATAAGGATGAATCCATTGAAGTTGCTTTTCCCTCGGTAAGCTTTTTCCCCGTCTTCCTCTCTTCTTTCGTTTTCTTCTTCTTCTTCCTTTTTTTTCTTCTCTTGCTTTTTTTTTTTCCTTTTTTCGCCCCCTCTTTTCTATCTGCTTCAGGTGCCCTTTCCTTTTCTCTACTATGCCCCTGATGTTCTCCCTTCCTTCTATCCAAAGATACCAAAATCTTGGAAGAAACTTGTAAAACGCGGAGACGCATCAACTACATGGCTGTCATACACGGCTATGTATCATGGCCGTATATCTTTCTGTGGACAATTCCAACTCAACATACGGCCGTGTATTATGGTCGTGTAACCATCTGGAGTGTATCAAATACAATACACGGCCGTGCCCCTGTGATACACGCCCATGTATCTCTCCTACTGCACTTTTGGACACTTTTCTTCATGTAATCCACTCCGACTCTTGCAAATGTTGATCATTCTTCCTTGATAGGTCCTTTAGTTTCCTGAAACTCAAATAGCTCTCCTTTAAGCACCAAAGTCTTTTAAAACATAATTAACTTACTTCAAAAGAAACTCAAACCCATACAAAATATAAGTGTTAATTTATCCTTATCAAACTTTCCCACACTTGAGTTTTTGCTTGTCCTCAAGCAAATTGATTCAAATAGAATTACAAAAACAACCTCTCTTTCATGCATAGTTATTTTAGGAAGATTTCTGCATCATTGATCCTTTGTATACCCAAGCTTATTAACTTTTCATTCAATCTCATCATTAACTGTATACAAAATACCAATACTGGAATTTAAAAATTAATTCGAGTAAATCAAACTATTATTGATGGACGATCTGACCGTTCTAACAAGTTTAACCCTCTACTCAATCCTAGCTTACGATCAGTTCTCAGGCAAGTGTACCTATCGACTAGCAGTATAGCATAGGAGTACAAGTATCGATCCCACGAAGAGATATAAGTACTAGTACTAACGATTCTCCTACTATTTAACTTCTCACTATTGATGATCTCAACTATCCTAATTATTGCTTAAATCTGAAAGAAACAAATAAAATGAACAAAGTAAATGTATTCAAACACTCCCTTAATTAATTCAATGATTAAACAAACCCTACCCAAGATCCACCCCCAAATTCTCATGTAGCTTTTATTCAATTCCAAACTATCCAAAGATTAATACCCAATCTCTGATCTGCGGAGTTTCTTACACTAGATTAGAGTCTTTCTCAAGATCAATAATCTCTAATCCTAATTAAGCCAATTAAGATCTCTCTTCCAATTAACATAATCAAGATTGCAATAAAATCCTAGGACTCTCAATTGAACCAGACCACAATGACCTTGTTCAATACAAAAAACCTCCTATAACCTATCTCTAGGATTACAAGGGGTCTTTTTATCCATGCCAGATCCACTCTATTAAATGATTTCTCAATCATAATAACAGAGATATAATCCCATCTTAATACTGCACACATATCAAGAATGAACAAACTATAATTGCAACATGAATAAACTCAAAGAGTAGAATTAATTATTGAACTCAACAATTCTGTCACATGACAATCAGGGGTTTCTCAAGGGAACAGGTATGAAACAATTAGCCACTCATGAATCTAATAAGAAGAGCAAAACATAAAATAATTGAGTCCATAAAGAAAATTCAAACACGAAATATCTTGGCTTCAAATCCGAAAACTATTCTAGCAACAGCTTCTCTTCTCTAGGGTTTCTCTTATGCTGCCTCCCCCTTCTCTCCTTAGGGTTGTTCTATTTATACTTCTTAAGGCATGGCCGAGCATCTTCAGCTGGAAAGATACAACTGTATCTTTCATTTTCCAAGTGAATCTCGTCAAGTGAATAACAGTCGCCTGAGACGCCTAACAACATGACCATATTTCAAACCGTGTCTCCCTCTGGTCGATAATATGTAACTCCTCAATCTTGCTCAATGTTTGGCATGGCTAGAAACACAGCTAGGAACACGACTGGTAACACTTCTAGCAACACGGCTAGAAGCACAGCTAGATTATAACCCGTGCCAAATTCTGGAGCTTTCCACGTCTTCGCAGCGTCTTGCCACGCTTCAAGCACACCCCTATCACAAGCCGTGCTTCCTTTCCAAGTGATGCTTTCATCTTCAGGTGTGCCCTCGATTCATGACACGGCCGTAGCTTTCCCTGTGTTGTCCCTGAGTAACTTTAACTTGATCTTTTAAGCTTCAATTATGCTCCTTTTGTGATCTTTCTCCTTCTCTTTGGTATTATACCTTAAAACATATATATTTATCTGTTAAATACCGAATCCGCATTAATTTTATTCAAAAGACTATACATATTCATCATTAATGCCCATGATTTACAAGGGTTAATTTACTCTTTTCAAATTTCCCCACACTTAAGGTTTTTTCTTGTCCTCAAGTAAACACGGATTAAGAAAACCCAAAGGACCAGTTCTCATAAGTTCCCGCAATCAAGAAGATATTTCTGCATTATCGATTTCATCTACACCTCAATCATTAATAATCTTTACTCAATCTTATCGTTAGTTGTATACAAAATACAAATACTAAAATGCCTAAAGCTAATCCACTTGAATCAGACTATTACCCTTATCATTTAAACTAAAATTCCTAAAGTCAGAATTGCCACAAGATCGAGACTAGTAAAATAAAGTATAACCATCCTTTTAACCACTGTTGTAAGCAACACAACAGGACTAAAGGCATGTTGTATCCATTTGTCTCCTAGCTCTTCCTTTTTGTTCATCCAATTCTTAAGTTGATCTTAAGAGTTTACCATTAAAGCACTTAACTAAGTTAACCGACCCATGTAACAAACTTTCGATCGATAATCCCGAGTTCATCACTTGAGTTAATAGACATTTTTCCCTCAGCGAAGAAGGCTTCCCTGGGTTTTAACTTGTTCAGTCAAATTAACCATTTACTTAATTAATTAATTAACAGGGTTTTCCCTTTGGGTCAGTAATTTCCAGACCGGGCGTTTTCTTGGGCCTCTGGGTTTTTAAAAAATTTTACCCCCTTCAACCTCTCCCCATCTAAATCAATCAACAAACTTTAAATAAAAGCCCCTTTTAAGTTCTTTTTCTCAGATTTTTTCCATAACCCTTGTAGCTATCAACATTTTTTTTTTTTCAGAAATTTTCCAAAAAGGAATCCCCAAAGGGTTACAATATCTTTTTACTCCTTCCTCTAATTTTTATATAGCTTCCCTAACAAGCAAAAAGAAGAGCATACAAAAACTCCACTAGTGACCTTAATCCAATCTCCCCTTCCCCCCAAAAAAGAAAAGGGTTAAATAACAAGTAAGTTTATTTCATTTTGGTTTTCCCAATCTTGAATTTTTAGCAACGTATCCTAATACATAAAAAAAATAAAAATTTTTTAAAAAATTTTTCCAGGGGGGTATAAAAAAACTCAACAGTTCTTGATTGAAAAAAATCACCCATGGGATACCTTAATTAAGGGGAAAAATTACTTTTTTGTTTGGGCACAACCTTTGAAACCCTATTTCGTTTTCCAAACCCCCTTCCCCACATTTACAATAGAATTGCCCCCCAATGTCCTCGTGAAATGCAAAAAGGGAAAAAAAGGGGGAAAAAACCCAAAAAAAAAAAAAAGGGAAAACGAAAATTTCCCCTGAATCTTTTACAACGCGGATTTTTTAAAAAAGAAAGACCAAAAAAGGGAAAAAAAAAAGTAGCGCCAGGGGGGGGGAAACCCTTCTCAAAACCATAAGGGGTCGGTGTACTTTGAACGTTTTGTACCCTCGCAACAACAGAAAAAAAGAAAAAACAAAACAAAAAAAAAAATAAACTCATAAAAACCGAACAAAAAGCAAACCTTCATCACTTTTTCTTTTTTCAAACAAAGTGGTTGGTCACCTTCCAAATCAGACAAATCAGCAGAAAAAAACAAAAGTAAAGGGCTATTCTGTACAATGGTCCAAATTTTTGGGGTTTCAACTTCCATCGATCCACTCACAGATAAACTGCTAAGTCATCATCCGAAGGCAATGGTACAGGCCCTCGGCGAGGAAATCAAAACCAAAATCACCTCAGTATTCTTTTGATTGCTTTTTGGGGCAATAGCAACTGGGGGAAACTTTCATGTCGGGGCCATGAAAGCTGCACCCGGGGGGATTTTTCCTCCAAAATGAAAACCGGTACATATGCCCCCCTCGATAAACACCCCCTCCAAAAAAACCCCGGGGTAGCTTGTGACCCAACATCCTAAATCGCTAAGCCAAACCACAGGGGGGAAGATCTACCCTAAAATTTTCCCCAAATCAAAAACAAGTGCCCAAAAATAACTCTTCATGCCCCACCCGCTTTGACTCCCTAGCTTGTTCTTTTTAAATTTTTTCCCAAAACGCAGTCAATCTCTTTCCCGAATTCGCTAGCTCCTAATTTGGTCTGGCTTCCCTCCGGTTTCCCTTTTTGAGCTCGCCCTTGCTCCTCAGCCGCCGGGTTTCAATCTCCGGCCCCTTGTTTTCTTTCAGATACATCCAGTATGCGAAACCTCCACCTCCGCAAAACACTCTCGAGGAGAGGGGTTTACTCCTTCCAAAACTGCCCTTGGGGAACCCCGGGTTTGGAAAACACCAAAATTTTTTTTAAAAAATTTAAGGGGGTAATCCAAGACCAAAAAAAAACCTTATAGGCCCCCAAAACGCACTTTTTTTTCAAACACCAACACTGCAATTTCCGACATTAACCCGAGTACCCGTAATCATACCCCCACAACTGGTACAGGTCTGAAGCATTCACAACCCCTTGAGAATCACCTCTACCAGGGGTTTTGAACGCCCCAAAATGTAATGGAGAAACACGCAGGGCAAGATCCCTTAAAGGGCCCCCTTTAAATTTTGGGAAGGGTCAAACCCCACCATTTCCCAACAAATTTTACACTCTATGCTATGGGGGGGCCCTTTAAAAAGGGCATCGGGGAATTCAAGAATTCATTGGAATCGAAAAAATCATTGTCGAAATACCCAAGCACTGATGAAGTCTCTAATTTCGACAGGGTTTGGGTAACTCCCTTGGAAAGTAAAGGAGCCCACTTATCAACTGGTAGCTGCCAAAACTATGCTTGAATGGGGCGATAAAAACCCATAGCCCCAATGAAGAATACACGTCCCCTTAATCCAGGAGTGCCTCTCCAAGCAGGATCGTTCAAAAAAAGTGATCAAATCGTTCCCCCAAACCCTTTATACCTACCCAGCATTTTCCCAAATTTAAACTACTACTTTGGGCAAAATACCTTCTTTTCCGCACTATATCATATTTACCTTCGTCCTCCCCCCGCAATTTAGGAGGGTAGCGTCGCGGTCCAAAGGGGAAAACCCCCAAGGGAACGGGGTTGAGCTTTTTAAACGCGCGACAGTCTTAGTCCTAGGCATCTTGAATATCCCACGTTTAAAGGGAAACCCTCAAAAATGAAATTGATGTTTTTCACCTGGGTGGAAACAACAGAGGGGAAAGAAAAAAACAAAGTTTGCATAGAAAGTAATGAAAGGAATGGGGAAGAGAATTGTAGGGGCAATTTGTTTTATTTCTAAAAAACCGCAAACCCAAAAAAAGGCCCTTTTGACACACGGTCTCAAAAATGGGGTGTTAAAAACCTTGCCATACACTCTTTGTATAAAAAATTTGGAAAAATCAAAACCAAATGGCACGGCTTAGGGAACGGCTTGTGACTTGGTCGTGCCGTAACCGTGCTACCCCACTCTCTGTATAAAAAATTTGGGAAAAACTCTACCTTTGGAAACGGCTTGTCCCTTGGCGTGCTTATAGCCGTGCCCAACCCTTTTGGACTGAAACACTTTTTCAAAAATTTTCCCTTTACACTTTAGAGGGGTTTTAAAACCCCATTCTCCCCCTCTTTGTTAAAATCTTACCAACAAAACCACTACTCACAAATGAAAATAAAAGAGATAGTAAAAAAAAAAAGGGAAAAACTAACCATTAGTTTCTGGGTTGCCCCCCCACCCCAGCGCTTTTGTTTTAACGTCTTTGGGCTCGACCTAAGGAATAAAAAAAAGTAAAGTTATGGATTCGAAAAAGGGTCACTCCGCTCTTCTTAAAAGACCCTTTTGTCTCCTAAGAAATGTTTAATTCTCTATCCATTGCCCTTTGAAAATCCCCTTTTTCAGGTTTCAATTTCCACCTGCCTTGGGGGAAAACGTTCTTTCCCCCGAAAAGGACCTGACCATTTTGATTTGATTTTCCGGGAAAACGTTTTAACCTGGAGTTGAATAGCAATACCATATCTCCTTCCTCAAATTTTTTTGTGCGGGCGAAACCCTGGCATCATGATATGTTTTTGGGCTCTCTCCTTGAAAAACTAGCGGGGGGTCATACCCGTAAGTCTTAAGTCATAAATCTCAAAAATTCTGCCCTTCCTGGACCCCTACTTGTCGAGATTGGGGGTTTAAAGTTTTGTTTGGGCCCAGAATGCTCGATCTAAAAACTCAACGGGTAATGACACACTTTCCCATATACAAACCCGGGAAAGGGATTTGGGAAATCAAGTGGTTTTTTTGTAGGCCGCCTAAAAAGCCCATAACGCATCATCAAAACCTACTGCCCAATCTCGCCCATCCCGGGAAGAGTGACCCTCATTAAGATGAAATTTTTAGCTCTCTTTTTTGTCAACTCAAACTTCCCCCCTTGTCTGTGGATGAATAAAAGTGTAGACGGGGGGTCACTCCATATTTTTTTCAAGACTTTTCAATCTAGATTTTGCAAAAATTGTCCCCCAAATCACTAATTAGTGCTCGAGGCACCCCAAAAGGGAAAAAAGAGTTTCTAGGAATTTGACAACCACCTTAGCGTCATTGTTTTTAAGCTTGTGCTTCAGCCCATTTTAGACACATAATCCACCCCCCCAAAAAAATTTTGTTTCCATAGAAGGAGAAAGGCCCCAAAAAAATAAAAACCCCCCTTAACATCAAACCCCCTCGAAACTCCAGAATAAGTGCTGTGGCATTTCGCCCCTTCTTGAAATGTTGCCACTCCTGGCATAAAATCGACTAAAGTTAAAAAATTTTGGGCACCCCTTGATACGGAGGGCCCAATTTAAAAACCCGGTTAAGTACTTTGGGGCCTTTCCCATTCCCCAAAGGTGTCCTCCATTGGGTTCACAAAGGAAAGGTTCAAGACCCTCCCGCCTTTCCCTCATGTAGACAAAACGCCTGATCATTTGGTCTGACCCAGTCCCAAAAAAAAAACAAGTGGGGCCCTTCCCCAATATTAATACTTCGGGTCAGTAAAAAAACTTCTTTTCTGTTGCCTGGACTTGTCTTGGGGAAGGACCCTAGCCCCTAAAAAATTTTGGCCCAGGGTTTGAAAACCCAGGGGGGCTCCGAACTGCAAACTTTTTTTACGGAATACAAATTCCCCTAAAGGGAAACCTATCGTTAATATCACCTTCCTTCAGCGCCCCACGCATGGGTTCTCCAATCGAGATAGAAAAACCGCTGCGATTTTTTCTACCCCTTCTTGTCTTGATCTCAAGGTTAAATTTTCTTGCAAAAGGATACCCAAATTGATGAGGGGGGTTTTTTTGCATCCGTTTTGGGTCATTAAAATCCAATGCAGAGGGGTTTAGTATACACATCCCCTTTAAAAAAACAAGATAAATGGGAAATTTGGGCAAAAGAAAACACTACTGCCAATAACTCCTTCTCAGAATGGTAAAAACTCTTGACCCCCGGGTTTAAGTTTTCCCGGGCATGTATACGGTTTGGGAAAAACTTATCCTTTCTTTGACCCAGAAAAAGCTCCTATAGCATAGTCCTGGCATCGCACAACAGTTTAAATGGAAAGGGTTCCCAAACTGGAGCCAAAACCCTGATAGGGGCTTTTGGGCAGTTTTTTCCCTTTAGCGCCCCCAAAGGGTTTGAGACTTCATCATTGAAATCAAAGGGGATGTTCTTTTCCCCGCAACCGGGGAGGGGGACGAAAATTTTGGCAAAATTTCCCTTAAGAATCATCTATAGAATCTAAACATGTCCCAAAAACCCCCGAATAGGGTTTAACCGAAGGGGTGGGGGAAGTTTGTCTATAGTAACAAACTTAACGTTGTCTACTTCCCAAACCCCTGCGAGATAATTTTTTTGTCTTAAGACAATAACTTCAAATCACCATGAATTTACACTTTTCCCAATTCCCAAAACAATTTTGTTTCTTTACAACGTAAAGAGCACCCTTTCCCAAATTTTTTAGGCAATAATCAAAAGAAAACCCCAAAAAACGGAAAAGCATCCATGAATACATCCATAATATCTTCAACCAGATCTTCAAAAACACTAACAAGCACTTTTAAAGGGGCTGGGGCAATTTCATAAACCAAAAAGGCATCCTCCGTAAGCAAATGGCCCCTAGGGACATGTAAAGGTAGTTTTTTCCCTTTATCTTCAGGGGCAAACTGAATCTAGTAATATCTCGACATCCCATCAAAAAAAACAGTAAAAACATATTTCCAGCGAGCCCTCCAACAATTTTATCGCAAAAGGAAAAAGGAAAAAAGGTCCTTGCGAGTGGCTTCATTTTAATTTTTGGGTAGTCAATCATACCCAACCCCCTTTACCGTCCCCCATTAGTTGAGCTCATTTTTCCATTTTAGACCACCATCATTCCCCCCCTTCTTTTGGGACCACCTGGAAGGGGGTTACCCATGAACAAACAAAATGGGATAAATTATTTCCCGCATCCAAAACCAATTTTTATTTCCTCTTTCTTAACGCTTCTTTTATGTTTTTAAAAAAGGGCGTCTTTTAGCTTGCACCACTGGTTTTAAATTTTCTTCCAACAGGATTTTTTTGTGTGCAAAAAGATGGACTAACCCCCTTGGATAACCCCGATTTTCCATGCCAAGGCACGCTTATGGGCCCCTTAAGATCTTCAATACTTTTCCTTCTTACCCAAAGGTTTCCCCGGCGCAATGATGACCGGCAACTGAGAAACCCTTTTCTAAGAAAGCATACTCCGATGTCAGGGGGGTTCTTCGCCCAGAAAAGGGGATCTTCCCAAAAGGGGCTTCCCAAACTGGTAACATCCCTGCATCAATACTCCGTTTCTGTTTTATTTCCCAAAAAATTCATCCTTGCCATCAAGATGAGTCAACTTTTTTTGTTTGCAAAAATCTTCTATCTCTTCAATATTGCATACCTCAAACCAAAAACAAAAGGAACCTTGCATAAAATAAACCCTTCCCCCAATGGGGACAGTTAAAATCAAATTTCATAACAAAGTCATCAGAAACTACCGATTTTTTCATCACGCTGGGGTTTATATCACTAACCGTTTTCCCCCAAAGCGAACAAATAATCGACCCCCCACCACATCCCAAAGATTCTCGGTTTGGCTAAAAAAGGGCGTCCCCCAAATCAAGGAACTTCAGTGTTTTACAACCAAAGTCCAGGATCCAAAAAAATCCCAAACCGGAATATGAAAGTTTTTACTTTTTCTAACACATCTTCAAAAACCCCCTAAGAAACTTTACTGAACGTTCCCCGCCAAATTTAAAGGGTCATTCGTGTCCCGGGTTTTTGGGTCCCCTTTAAACCCACATTTTTAAAAAGGGAAAAGGCATTATTTTAAAACTAGCTCCCCAAAACTGCTAATCTTTTTCTATGGGTAAAATTACCAAAGAAAAATGGGATGGGAAAAATCCCTGGACTTTTAAAATTTTTTTAGAAGATTTTTTAAAAAAAAATCGCAGAAAAAACCCCGCACCAAATTTTTGTAGTGGGGATCTCTTCCATTTTTTTCTTTTTTGGATAATAAATCTTTCAAAATTGGCATACAAAGGGGATTCGAGAAAGGGCTTTTCCCCCAATGGCCCAAATTGATAAGTTAAAATGTTAGAACAAAAACCCCAAAAAAAACCCAAATGTTTTCCCCAAACTTTGTCGTTTTTCAGCCAGCAGGATATGGGAATGGGGTTTTTTTAGGGCGGACATAGGTGTCCCTTTTCAACTTTTCCAAATCTTTTGTTCTTTCCTCTTTTAACTCTACCCTTTTTTTTTTTTTTTTTTTTTTTTTGCTATATTTGTGGTTTTTCCTTTAACAACAAATCCCCCTTCCCTTCCCACTAACGAGGTTTTTTTCCCCAAAAATTTTCTGATTTCACTTCCTTTTCCCCTCCCCAAGAGTTACTGCCTTTACTGTTCCCTTGGGTTGGGTTTTTGTATTTCCCCGGAAGAACCCTTGTGGTCACTCACAAGCGCTTTTGAGGGTCTGCCCCATCTGGTTTTTTCCCAAATTGTGGATTGAGGCTTCGTGATTATGGGCCCTCCTGGATTTTTATGTGTTTTTCAAAAGGGGTTGTTCTGTGATCTGGGGGGGTTTTCCCCCAAAACCAATAAGCTCCCCATCCCCTTCAGACACCGCATTATTTGGGAAAGAGGTTTTAATTGAGCAGTATTTGGGGTGATTGAGATATAGCCATCCCCCTTTAACTTTTGAAACGAGCGCATCCCCTTTTTCTACAATTTATTTTTTCAAATCGACCTCAAAAAAGCCCCCTACCCTTGCTTTTGTCTTCCATGGGGTCCCTTGGGGAATTTTATTTGGGCCCTTTTCCCCCAAATAAACCAAAACTCCCCCAACCCTTTTCAAAAATTCAAAGCACCCCCCCACCAAAGCATCAAAAATTTTCTGCTAATTGCATAGTCAACCCATTATAGAACTTTGGGAAAATTGCAGCCAATTACAAATTTTTGGGGGATGTTTGGGCACCGCCAAGGGAAATCCTTGAAACTGATTTCATGCTTCATGTAGGGGCTCATTATCTAGTTGGGTGAATGATGTGATATCATTTTTTCAAAATTTTTCATTTTCGATGGTAGGAAATAAAGTCCAGGAAAACCTGCCATCTGGGTCCCCAAATGGTTTGGAAATTTCCCATTTAAAATGCCAAAAACCCCTGCCTGGGTTTCCCCCCGGGAGTAAAAAGGGGAAAAATCACAATTTCAGTTCTTCCCCTTTTTACTCCTTTTTTCTTGACATTTTTCACAAAATCCAAGAACATCTGAATGTGCGCATGGGATCCTCCCCAACCCAAAAAGTCAAACTGGCATTGTAGATGCCCTTTAATTTTGAAGTTTTTGGCCTCTATTGTTGGTTTCACAATCCCGACCCAGTGCTGGGGCCCGATTTGGGCGAGCAAATTTAAAACCCCGCCCCTTTGTTCCTCTACCCTTTGCCCCTTTTTTCTCAATCAAAATTTTAAAGGTTCGGTCAAAATCAAGATCAAAGTTAAAAAGCTTTGATGAAGATCCTTTTCCCTAAACCCCCAAGACCCAAAATATGAACTCAGTTTCCCAACAAATTTAAAAAGGGAAGGGAAAGAAAAAAATTAAAAAGTAAAAAACTAAAAAAAAAAAAAAATTTTTAAATTAAGTAGTAGGTGCAAGTTTTTTTCCCAATATTTCAATCCTCGGCAATGGGGCCAAAACCCTTATGGACAAACTGACCCTTTTTAACAATTTTAACCCCTACCAAAACCTTTGCTTTTCGAAGTTCTCAGGCAAATGTACCTATCGACTACAATATAGCAAAAGGAGTATAGGTAAACGAACCCCCGAAGACCCAAAAAATACTAGTACAACGAAATTTTCCTACTATTTAACTTCTCCAAAAAATGATCTCAACTATCCTAATTATTGCTTAAAAACGAAAGAAAAAAAAAAAATGAACAAAGTAAATTTTTTTCAAACACTCCTTTTAATTTAAATTTTAAAGATTTAAACATACCCTCCAAATTTTCCCCCCCTAATTCCATGCAGCCCTTTTTTTCAATTCCCCAAAAAATCCAATTAATTTAAAAAAAAACCCAATCTCTGACTGCAGAATTTTTACTTAGATTAAGGGCTTTTTCAAGATCAAAAAATTTTCTAATCCTAATTAAGCCAAAAATTTAAAATCTCTCTTTAATTTAAAAAAAATCAAATTGAAAAAAAATCCTAGGACTCTCAAATTTAACCAGACCACAATGACCTTGTTCAATACCTAAAACCTCCCATAACCTATCTTTAGGATTACAAGGGGTCTTTTATTTCCCTGCCAATCCCCTCCCATTAAACGATTTTTTAAAACTAATAACAACGATTAATCCCCCCCTTATACTGCGCACAAACAAGATGAACAAACTATAATTCAAAAATGAATAAACTCAAAGAGAAATTTAATTTTTGAAAATCAACAATTCCGTCACATGACCCAAACAGGGGGTTTTTTCCAAAGGGGGCAGGGATTAAACAATTAGCCACTCAAGAAACAAAAAAAAGACAAAACAAAAAAAAATTGAGTCCATAAAGAAAATTCAAAAAACCCAAATTTTCTAACTTCAAATCCGAAAAATAATTTTAGCAACAAACTTTTCTTCTTTTGGGTTAAACTTTTTCTGGGCCCCCCCCTTCTCTCCCTTTGGGTTTTCTAAATTAAAACTTTTTTAAGGCCCGGCAGGGACTTCACTGGAAAGATACACTTAACTTTTCCTTTTTTCCCCGTGAATCTTGTCAAGTGAATAACAGTCACCTGACAAGCCTAACACACGGCCAATTTCAAATCGTGCCCCCTCTGGGCGATTAAAATATAACTCCCCCAATCTTGCTCAGGTTTGGGACGGGTAGGGAAAAATAGCTAGGGAAAACGGCTAGCAACACGGCTGGGTTAAAAACCCCGGGCCCAAATTCTGGAGCTTTTCCCCTCTTTTGCAACGTCCTCAGCTTCCCAGCACACCCTTATCACCAAACCGTGCTTCCTTTTAAGTGATGCTTTTATCTTCAGGGGTGCCTACGTTCATGACACGGGCCTTTACTTTCCTTTTTGTTTTCCATGAGTAACCCTTTTAAATTGATCTTTTAAGCCCTTTAATTATGGGCCCTTTTGATCTTTCCCCTTTTCTTTGGTTTTTAAACCCTAAAACAAAATATTTTTTTGTTTAAAAACCGAATCCGCATTAATTTTATTCAAAAGACAAAAAAAATTTATCAAATTAAAAACCCCTATTTTCAAAGGGTTTAAATTTAAATCCCTTTTCAATTACCTTTACTGTTTAAAAAATAATTCCTCAATTAGGATAAATCACAAAAACATATCAGGGAAAAATTGAGTAAAAAATTCTTTCCACAACCGAAACAAACGGGCACAAAAGAGAAAAAAGGAAAACATATCCCCTCATCCTAGATTTCCCCTTTTCTTTTATCATTCTTTACTTAATTTAAATCAACCGACCCATGAAAAGAAAATTTCCCATTGAAAAACCTGAGCTCATCACTCAAATTAACAAACATTTTTCCCTCAACATAGAAGGGGGTCCCTTTGGGGTTTTCTTAAACGAGTCAAATTTAAATTTTTTTTTTTTTTGCTTAAATTTTCCCTTTAAATGAAAAAGGTTTCCTCGGTTTAGTAAGTCCCAGGCCAGAGACCTTTTGGTTTCAGGTTTTTAAAATACCCCTTCGAGCCTTTACCATCCAATCAAAATATTATTTAAATTATCAAGTTCAGTTTTCTCAAACTTTTTCTCACGACTCACGTAACAAGCTTCCGGCCATCGATCCCAAGTTCTTCACCCAAGTCAATAGGTGTTATTACCCCAGAAGGGCACCCCTCAGGGTTTAAATTTCTCAGTCAATGAGGCCCACTTATGAACTTTTTTTCATCAAGGGATTACCAAGCTACATATACTCTTTTACTCAAAAAAGAATAGCTTACCCAGTAAAAAAAGAAAAAGTTTACTCAACTCTACTAACAACCTTGAATCAATCCTAACTCTAAATATTTTTTTTTTAAATAACGAATAAGCCTACTTACTCAAATTCATCTTCTAATCCAGCAACGTATTTATAACACAATATAAGAGAATAAAAGATGGATCTCAGCCTTCCTGCATAACTCATCAAGCAAAACTCATCAAATCTATCTCAAGTAGGAAATTTTATAGCATTAAGTTCATAACACTTATACTTCATGAATTCATTCTCCTACATCCCATCCCCACACTTAGAATAGGACATTGTCCTAATGTTTTACATTGAACTACACAAAAAGATAGAAAATAAAAGAGAAGGAGAAACAAGACTCCCCTGGATCGATATAGAATCGCGCATTCGGCATCCTCCTTTGTAGAAGAACTCAAATCAATATCGTTCACGTGTACAGGACCATGAGTTCTTAAAAAGAACTCCAAATATTATTCTCCCCAATCTTATCATTCCACTAAAGTTATGTACTTTATCAATTGAACAGAATATCTGAAATGAAAAACCAAAGAAAAGAAAAGAAAACAAAAAAAATATAATAATAATAATAAAATAAAATAAAAGCATAAAGAAAGAACAATAATAGCATCCAACCCCATTTTAATGCAAAGTCTGACAAAAAGAAAACATAAAATCCTACAGAAGGGATTAAAAAAGTTAGCAATCCAACAATCGTTCTTCAATCTTCATCCTCATTGTCCACATCATCTCGATGACCACCCTCTCATGTTGAGAGGAAGAACCTAGAACTTGATGTGCATTGACCCAGACGTCTTCATCGCTCGAACAATTGCAAGATGTAAAGTCTATATCCAACTATGTCAGCCAACTTAGTAAAACAATTTTGAATAAATCTCTTCAATCTGCTTTGTTTTTTTTTTAATTTTGTCTTGTTGCTCCTTCAATCCTTGAATTTGGTTTTTAATTCCCTATATTTTTCTGGACTTCATCTTCTTGAGTCCTTTCCCTTTGGGCAGCTCTTTCTTCTTCACCTTCCTCTCGGCCTCAGACACTTGTTAGGATCATACCTGTCAATATCATCTATCTCAT
Source organism: Laguncularia racemosa (assembly GCA_037954665.1). Classification (NCBI taxonomy): domain Eukaryota; kingdom Viridiplantae; phylum Streptophyta; class Magnoliopsida; order Myrtales; family Combretaceae; genus Laguncularia; species Laguncularia racemosa. Next base: position 61,460 of record JBBMOL010000330.1, read on the forward strand.
CATCGAAGTCTTCCTCATGTGTTGAGGTTTATAACCCCACCCAATAATGGGCAGCTGATAGCCAAATAGTCATTCCAATACAATTGTCGGGTTCGCGTATAGGAATAGCTCTAAAATTTTTCAAAATCCGGGTAATCCAGCACCCACAAAGATTCCCTTACTCCCTGCTTCTACTTGTCAGAGTAAACAAAATGCAGCAAACACCTTCGACATTGATAGAGTCCCCGTTTGCATACTCCATAGCTGAAGCACATAATCGGGCATTGACCACTCCTTCTAATCAATACGCCGTATGGAATGAGCAAAGATGTAATGAAGCACCCGAAAAGATAGCCGACTAAAGGTAGAACCTGTTGTGGAAGAAGAAGTGTAAATGCCTAATCCCAATTGGGGCAATAATTTCCCGCGCGAAACCTGTGGGGAAATCCCAAGGGTAGTTGATGGAAGGCGGAAGAGCGAGAAAAGTAGATTCAAAATATCCATAGCTTCAATAAAATCTATCATTGAATATCTCCTGTATTGACCCATTGTAAGGAACTCAACTTCATTTTCTATCCCACACTCATGGGTTCCTTGATAGTGAAGGTAGCAGTAAAGGTAAGTGTCAGATCCGAATAGATTTTTTCCTTGATAAAAACAATCTTACCCAAGCAGAGTCATGTAGAAGACCCTTAACCTCGTGATGAATGCCAACCACCCCATAACATCCCAATCAAGAGCTACATTTGGCCTAATGATTTTTGTGCTCTTGTGTTTATAGTAGATCGGCCAATGCTCGGCCCTTATGTTAACAGGATAGTGGATCGCCCCCCTACTACTACTGCCTCGTCATCATGGCGCCTCTTCTGAGCAACAGTCTTTATCTGAGGCATCTAGAGATACAAAAACAAAACCAGATTATACCTTCTTGAGGTGATAAGTAAGATCACAGCTAATAATTTGTACACAAAACACTCTTCCTTGTATGACAGATAATATGAAAAGTTATAGTTACAATATAAGGAGAAAATCACAAATTAGACTTAATTGGAAATACACGCCTAGCACACACGCCCATAACATGCCCGTGTATTGGATCACACATTCTTACCTCAATTAAAAAATACACACCTTGCAACAACAGCCGTGTAAAATCAATCATGTAACAATCTCAGTACAAAAATCCATTCCTTACACAATTTTTCATGTGAATGACACTCTAAAAATTGACACAAATTACTCAAAAGGTAGTAACCCTAGCTTTGTGTCCAAAAAAAATTCATCATGAAATCTACACAAAAGTATGATAGATTCGAAGTAAGGAAGATAAATCATCAACAATGAATAAATCACACGAAAGCCCTTGATTTGTCATTATTATCTTTGTTATTGGTATAAATTTAAAGCTCTTCTACTCAATTGAATTTAAATTTATTTTTTGTAAAACTGCACGTAAAAATCCAAAATTTTTTGATTGTTCTAGTCTCGGTGACACAAAAAACTTTTTTGGGTTATAAAATAGATGATCAAATTTCCCCATGTTATGGGGGTGTTGATCATGTTTAAAAAAGGTTTTATCTTATTCGATTCACCAACAAAACCCCCCATTTTTCGTTTCCTCTTTATTCTCTTTGAATAGAAAATTTTTAACCAATCCCTAGGATTCGACCCAAACTCACCATTATATGCAAATCATATAGTTGTCTACGAGTAGGTTTTATTTTTGTTGGACTCGACACCCAATTAGTCGTGCCTCCCAGGCATGTACCCTCTATAATTTTTTAAAACTCCATACACGGTCACATACACGAGCGTGTAAAAAAAAAAAACCGTGCAAAATTTTCCATAACACACCCTATGGTACACGCCGTGTATGTAAGTCGTGTAACCTTCTGTGCATAAAAATCTGCATTTATACGACCGGTAAAGTAAAATATATGGTTTGTGTATCTCCATTAAAACACAATACTCACCTCCATTGAGTGGTTCTAGCCCTTCTAACTTGTTGAACATATTTCTTATGTCATCTTCAAGATCCATAACAAAAGTATCACCCTGTCCAATCATTCAACCAACAAAAAAAAAAACAAAAATTTTCTAAAAACTACATGGGTTGCCTCCCATCAAGCGCTTTTGGGTTTAACGTCATTTGCTTAATGAAAATGAGACTGCATCTGATTTAAAACACAAGAGGATGGAGTCTAAACTCCCCTGGCCCTCATTTTCCCCTGAGTCCCAAAATATAGCTTCAATCATTGCCCATTTACTTTGAAGGTGTGTCCACTCGGGTGTTCCAATTCCACCGCTCGATGAGGAAAGACTTTATCACCTTAAACGCCTGGACCACTTGATCTCAACTTACATGGGAAAAGCTTCAATCAAGAATTGAATAAAGGGAAAATGATCTCCCTCAAAGGAATTGTTTCGGATATGAATCCGAATGTCATGATACTTCTTCATCCTCTCCTTAAAACTCACATGTTATCTTAAGCCATTGCACGCCATTCATCAAGTTCATTTAGTTGAAACTTCCCCTTCTTACCAGTAACCTCTAAATCCATGTTAAGAGTATCAAAGCCCAGAAAGCTCTATTTCTAACTCCACTGGAAAAATGGTAAGCTTTCCCAAACACTAGTCGGTATGGGGTGGTACCTAAAGAGGTTTTGAAAGCTATCCTATAGGGCCCACAACGCATCGTCCAATTTTTTCCCAAACCCAATCCCTTTAGTGATGCTCCACTATTTTCTCTAGAATCCTTTTTAGCTCACGCTAAAAAACTTCTACTTGACCACTTGTCTATGGGTGATAAGGGGTTGCTAATCTATGGGTGACCCCATATCGTTTCAGCACCTTCTCCAATTGCACATTACAGAAATGTGTTCCCCTATCACTAATTAAAGCCTGTGTGTTCTAAACCTAGAGAAAAGTTTCTTCAAAAATTTTACCACTACTCTAGCATCATTATGGGTAAAGATTGGGCTTCTACCCATTTAGACACATAATCCACCGCCACCAATATGTACTTATTCCCGAAGGAATTGGAAATGGTCCCATGAAATCAATCCCCCATACGTCGAACACCACACACTCCAGGATGAAATTTAGGGCATCACATCGCGCTTTGACATACTTCTAACTTGTTGGAACCTGTCACATATTTTTACAAAGTTAAGGAATCCTGAATAAGGTTGGCCAATAGAATCCGATTCCAACACTTTGTGAGCTATTCGATTCACACTATAGTGACCCCCTGTCGGTCCGGTGTGACAGTGTCTCAGAATTTCTTGCCCCTCTTGCTCAGATACACATCTCCTAATACCTAATCAGCACACAAATGAAACAAGAAGGGTTCCTCCCAGAAATAGTGCTTCAACCAGCAAAGAACCACTTCTTTTGCTGATAAGTTTTGTCACTCGGAGTATTCTACAACTAAGGTAATTTGCAAAATCAGCAACCAAGGCTCAGAATTATTACTTACCTTATTAATCTGATACAATCCTTCCTCCGGAAAAGCATCATCAATCTCTTCTTCTTTCAATTCCTCCAAATATGGGTTCGCCAAACGAGAGAGATGATCAATGGCTAAGTTTTCAGCTCCCCTCTTTCCCTAATCTCCAGATCAAACTCTTGTAGAAGCAATATCCACCGGATAGGTGCGGTTTTGCATCTGTCTTGGACAAAAGGTACTCGAGAGCTGAATGGTTAGTGTAAACAATTCCCTTGGAAAAAATCAAAAAAGACCGAAACTTATCAAACCAAAAATCACAACTAAAAGTTCCTTCCCCCTCAAGGGGTAGTTCCCTACCCTGGAGGTCTTACTAGCAAAAAGGGATGGGTTTGGAAGTGTTTGGGCCCTCTTTTGTCCCAAGATTTCTCCCAAAAAAGCAAAGTCCTTGCGTAAACACAAAAAATCAAAAAAAAACCCCCAAAACGGGAAAGCCCCCATAAAGGTCTTAGGTCAACCTTTCCTTAAGCTTGTTGAACCCCTTTAAACTTTCACGGGAAAAAATCATAGAGCATGTTTTTCTCAAATAGCCGTGTCAAGGGAGGGGCAATTTTAAAAAAATTTTCCTTAAGGAACCTCCTGAAAAAATCCACTTTTGCCCAAAAGCCCCCGAATGGCTCTTACCGAAGAAGGAAGTGGAATTTTTGCAGTTGTGCCACTTTTGCGTTACCCCCTTTTCGCCCCCTTTTAGGGAGAAATTGTGCCCCCAAAACTATGCCCTCCTTTACCATGAAAGGGCATTCCCAACTAAACCCCCAGATTCGCCCCCTCCCCTTTGAAAAAAAAACCCCTTTTCCCAAATTTGTTTAACAACCTTTTAAAAAAATCACCAAAAAATTAAGAAATCGTGCAAAAAAACCTCCATGATCCCTTCCACTAAGCCCCTTCAGAAATGGCCATCATACAACCGCTAAAACATACCCGGAACATTCCCATAATCTAAAGGGGCATTGCCTAAAAAACAAAAAGTACCAAAAGGACAGTGAATGTGGCCCTTTTTCCTTTGATCCTCAAGAGAAATTTGGGATTTGGAAATATCCCGCCCTTCCCGCCAAAAAAAACAGTAAAAAAAAGTCCAACCAATCGCTCAAACCATCTGATCCAAAAAAGGGGAAAGGGGAAAAAAAGTGACCCCTTGGGCGAGTTTCATAAATTCGACCTTCTAAAAACCCTAGGGCACCCCTCCCCCAACCAGTTACTGTTCTCATGGGAAATTTTTTTCTTTTTTCCTCATTGGGGATCACTTTTATTCCCCCTTTCTTTGGTAAAATTTGCACGGGACTGACCCAGGGACTTTTTGGGAAAGGGGATAGATCAACCCCGCATTTAAAATTTTAAAATCACCTCCTTTTTTACAACCCCCCTTCATTTTGGGGGTTAAAACCCCCCTTTCCTGGTTTAACCCCCCCTTTTTTTTAAAAACATTTTCCCAAAGCAAGATTTTAGGGGTAAAAAAAGAGGGGCTAATACCTTGAATATTCGAAAATCTTCTAAGCAAGAGCTCGCTTGTGCCCCTCAAGCCCCCTATAAATCGCCCCTTTTTTGCCCCTTTCCTTTAAAACTAAAAGAAAAAAAGAGGGGGATTTAGAGTTAGTTTCCCCAAAAAGAAATACTCTAGTTTACTCGGGAATTTGCTTCAACTCAAGTTCAGGGGGTCTTCAAAAAACCCTTTTTAAAACCCCCTTCTTTTTGGGGCCCAATTTTTTCAAATCCCTACGCCAAACAACTTCCTCCCCAAGGTTTGCAAACTGAGCTTTAAACATTTGTATCCCACATTCCATTTCCATTTCCCATCATCTTCACATTTAAAACCTAAAATTCCAAGGGGGATCTCCACATAACATTTCCCTTGCATAAACACTTATTACTGACCTGCAACCCAATCAACAGCATAAAGAATCCCAGCGTTCAATGTTTGTTTCAGTTTTTGCGGGGAATTTTTTTCCACCACCAACTCATCTGCTCCCCCCTCTCAAAACCATTTTTCCCCTCCCACAACAATCAAAAACCTCTTTGCAAAAAGGCCGGGAAAAGGGTCTTCCAAAAAACACGGGACCTCTACACCCCGCTTTCAATCCAGAATTACAAAATCAACGGGAAAAAATAAAATTTTTCCTCCCTTTTTTACTACACATCCTCAATGATCCCTCGGGGAATTTAAACCCGAGCGATCAAACCACTGTAGACCCCAATCCAGGTGGGTTTTTGGGCTCCCCCCAATTTTTAATTGTTTTTAAAAAAAGGAAATTTAGGGCATCAAGTTTATGCTTGCCCCAAGGTTTGCTAAAGCTCTCCCCCAAAAAAAAGAAAATTCACCAATTAAGCAGGGAATAGTAAAACCCTACTGGGACCTTAAGCTTTTGTGGAAACTTTTTTTTGTAAAATAGCCAAACACTTTTGCTCCTATAACGGGGTTAAAAATTTTCCCTTCCCAATCGCCTCTTTTTTTACAATAAAACCTTTAAAGGAAAACTTAGAAATTCTGGGCATTATAAAAGGGAGCTTCTCCCAAATGGTATGTTAAATGTAATTTTTTAAACAAACCCAAAAAAATTTACCAAAGTCCCATTTTTGTTTTGACCCTTTTAAATCAGTCTTTTTTGGAAAAGGGAATTTGGGGGGCTAGTATGGCTAAAATTGTTGATCCCTTTAGCCCTTCCCTTCTGCTGAACCCCCTTTTCCTTAATTTCCCTTTTCCCCCTTCCCTCCTCAATAGCATTTTCCTACCACTACCCCCCCCATCATGGGGCCCCTTTCAACTCCCTTTCTTTGTGCAAACCACTTTTTCCCCCCAATGATATCAGTTTGAAAGTTTTTTTCCCCACCCTTAGGGCCACCCCAAATTACGTGCCCCCTTGGGAATTATTTTTTAAAGTTTTTCCCAGGCAAAAACCCTTAAGGCCCTCTCTGAGGGGCATCTTACAATCTGCCCACCTTTTTTTCCCCCAAATTTTGTGTAAAAAAAGCCTCAGATTTTTAGATTTGCATCTGCTCCCTTGCTGACGCTTTTTAAAGCCCAATGAATTTAGAAAATCATATCCTCTAGATTGGACTTTTTTTCCCTGTAACAGGGGGTGGGGAGGTTTTTGGGAATCTGGGCGTGGGCCAAAACCCCCGAGTCAATTGGGTTTAAACTCCATAAAAAATTTGGGTGATTAGGGCCCCCCCTGGATTATTGTGTTGCTATGGGGATTTTTCCCTGGGGTTCTTGGGGGGAATTTCCAACATACCCAATTTTCCTAAATTGGCCCTTTTAGACCCAAAAAATTTGGAAACTAAGTCGACTGGATGGAATTGCGTTTGGGCTGAGACAAACCCCTCCCTTCAACCTTCATACAAGGGCATCCTCTTTTGCAAAAATTTAGTGGTAAAACATATCAACCTCAAAAAACCCCGCAACCCTTTGCTTAAACCCGCCGTTTACTCCTTTTAGGGTTTGTTTTTGGGCCTTTTTTCAAATAGCTCTAAAAGACTTTTTCAGGATTTTTTTCACTTTAAAAGTTTTACCAAACACTGCATCATGGTTTATTTCCGTCTAAATAATGACCCGTTGTAAAAAAAAAAGAACCTTGCAGCCATTTGGGCATTTGGTGGTGTGGGCACCCCCTAAAAATTTTTCCTTAAATTTTATCCAGGTTTTCATAAAGGGGGCCTCGTTACCCAAATTTTAAAATTTAACGATGTGAAAATCATTCCTAAATTTTGGCAGTTTTAGGGGAGAAAGAAAAAAGTCTATAAAAGAACTTCCATTTTAGCCCATTAGTAATGGTTTCCCCGGGTTTAGTGAATTTATCCACTCCCTTTACTTTTCCCCTCAAGGTAAAGGGGAAAAAAACCGAAAACTTCAACCCCTCTTCAGTCACCCCCCTTTCTGTTTCCCCGTACTTTAGATGTCCAAAAACATTTAAATGTGAGCGGGGAGATCTTCATAAAGGTAAGCCAAAAAAATTTTGGACACGGTTATGTATCAAATTCATTGTAGAGGCTTTAAATTCAAATTTTTAAAGCCTCTATTCCCGGGCTTAAAATAAAATGAACCAGGGGCAAACTAAAGTTGGCCGGGGAAAATCAACCAAAGCCCCGTTTTTTGGGTCCTGCCATTGTTTTCAATTTAAACTCTACTGCAAATTCACAGGTTGTTTTTTCCTTAGCAACTGAATTTTAAACCTTTAAATCAATGAAAATTTCTCCCTCACTCACTTGTTGCTATTAAATGCCCCTTTGGGTTTTCCTTTTTGAATATCCGGTCTATTTCTAGGTCAAAATCAAAAAATTTTTGGATGATGAACCCCCCGTCAAACACCAAAACCCCAAAAAAATGAGTTAATTACAAAAAAAAAAATGAATATGAAAATACAAAAAAATAAAGGGTTTAAAAATTATAGTTGAGTTTTCTTAATACGCCGATCCCCGACAACGGTGCTAAAAATTTGATGAGGGGACGAAATTTCAAAAAATATAAAAACCCCTTTTTCTATGATTCTCTGTTTGACAAATAAGCAAGTGAAACCAATCGATTGAAATAGTTTTGAACTATGTTCGGGTACCCGTATCCTCAGGGACCCAGCAAGTATTATAATAACTCTAAACCAAACTATCAAAACCCGCAAAAATTTTGAGGGGTTATTTTAAAAAATTTTAAAATACTTAAAAAGACCTATAGCAATTAAAAAAAAACACAATAACTTGATTACAAAAACCGAAAAAAAAAGGGAACATCCCCTTTCCCTTTTAACTACCCCTCTAATTTTTTGTCCCCCCCCTTAATTCCCCCTTTTCCCAAAAAAATTAGTTTAACGAGCAATAGTTATCTCAAAATTTGCGAAGAAATTCTAACACAAGCTAATTTTTCCCCCAAATTTCTTTTAGCCCCCTAATCCCAATCGCTTTGTAAAGATCCCTTTTCCTAAAAAAAAATCGTTTAAAATTTGGGCTTTAACACTTTGCCCCCCAAATTAAAATCAAATTTTTCAAAATTTTAATCTAATAGGGAAAAATTTACTTTCCTAACCCCTAGATTCCCAAACGAATTCCTTTATTCATGCATGTTTTTATTCAAAAAAGAAAATTTTCCAATCAACTTCTAAAAAACCCAATGCAAATTCAATGTTGACCATACATCCAAACACAACACACATGAACAACAGAAAAAATTAAAGAGAATTCCACTTTTCCACTAACAAAAGGCAAAAAATCCCATATTAATGACAACAAAAATTTCGTAAGGTTTGGGGAAATGAAAAAAAACCTAGCGACCCCATGATTTTCAAATAAAAGTTCAAAAAAAGTGAAGAACCCGTATGCATAAACACTTTCCAAGATAAGGAAAATTTTTTAAAATTTTCTTTTCCCCTCAGTAAGTTTTTCCCCCATTTTCCCTCTTTTTTTTTCATTTTCTTCTTCTTCTTTTTTTTTTTTTCTTTTTTTCTTTTTTTTTTTTTCCCTTTTTTTTCATCCCCTTTTTTCCCTATTTGTTTCGGGTTTTCCTTTCCTTTTCTCCACTCACCCCCGGATTTTTCCCCTCCCTTTCCTTTTGTCCAAAGTACCAAAATCTTGGAAGAAACTTGAAAAAACCGGGGGCCCCTCAACTACACGGCTGTCTAACGGCCGGTAAGGGCTGTGTATCTTTTTAGAAAAAATTCCCAACTAAACACACGGTCCGTGTTTAGGGTTTCAGAAAACCTTCCCCTGAGTGAAATAAAATTTACAAACAGGGCCGTGCCCCTGTAATACACGCCCATTATCTCTCCTGCGGCATTTTTTGGACACTTTTTTTTTTGTTATCCACTCCGACTCTTCAAATGTTGATCATTTTTCCCTTTATAGGCCCTTTTATTTTTCCTTTAAAAACTCAAATAGCTCTCCTTTAAGTACCAAATTTTTTTAAAACAAATTTAAATTTTTATTTTAAAACAACTCAACCCCAACAAAATATAAGTTTTAATTTATCCTTATCAGTAAAACATGGTTTCTAGAGCCCCATTGACAAATATGGCGAAATAGAGAAAGCCCCTGGTTTTTTGGGAATGCTCTCATGGGGCCCTTTTTGTATTAAAAAAAATTGTTTTTCCTTCCAGCTTTTCAAAACCCTATTAAGTTAAAGGGGATAGGTGGAAAATTTTTTTCTCAAATGTTAATATATTTTTAAAGATTGCCCCCTGTGGATCAAATGATGGTGCCCCTTTTTTATGCATAAAGGGACATAGAAAAAAACCTATTCAAGAAGGAGTTCAAAAACCTATTTTCAGAACCTGAACAGAGCTTGGAACAATTCTAAAAAGCAACCACACAATTCTGAGGTTTGGAAAAAGGGGAACCCAAAAGAAGCTTTTTTCCAATGTTGATCGGGAAAAAAAGAAGAGGTTAGTAAAAAACCCTTTAAAACATGACCCTATCAATTTAATTAAAAAAGCTTTGACAGTAAAAATCTGGGTTCTTAAAGGGTTTGATCTTAAGAGTTTAGAATAAAGGGAGTTACAATTTTAAAAACAAACTTTTGAAACTATTTCAGCTTAAAAAAAATTTTTCTAAGAAAATGCTCACTGACCCCCATCACTACAAAATTCTCTATGAAAATTTTAGTGCAGAGTCAAGCAAGATCTATCCAACATTGTTTTGCTTTTGATAAGTTTGTCTCTCAATTAAGGAAGATAGGAGTTTTTAGTCACTAACTCTTTCAAGATTTTAAAGACTCCAGGGACTAAAAAACAACAAAAATCTATAAACCAAGTCTTAAAGGAAAAAATAAAACTTTCTTATCCACCAAATTTCCAGATTATGCCCGCTCTAGCACACATTTTCATCGACTTGGAATACTTCACAAAAAAAACCCCTTCCTCTAAAAACCCTTTCCAAACCACTCCCTTTAAAAACCCCCTCAGTTACAAGGTCTAGAAAGTCTTAGTTTTTAATTTTAAATTTTTCCTTTTTTGAACTCAAGTTGTGAAAGACTTCTTTTTTTTTTGTTATGCATAGTTTTGGGGGGGGGGGGGAATTTAAACCCCTTTGCTTTTAAACCCAAAAGGGGGGGAGAAGGTACCAAGAGAACTCAATGCTTTATTAATGGTTCCAAATTGTGATGCTTTTCTTTTATGAATTCTATTTTAATTTTTTCTATGGTGTTATGAATAAAATTTTTTGCTTGAACATAAATTTTTGTTTCTATTTATCTAAGGGTTTTTTTTTTTAATTTTTTCATAAAAAAAGGGGGGAAATGTTAAGTTCTCTTTTTTGGTTTTAAATTTTTAACCCAAAAGAAGAATAATGTGAAAACGTTATTTAGCTTTTTAGAAGTTGTTTCAAAAAGATAGAAAGGGTAAATTTTTTCCTAATTGAACAAAGAGACAAAAGCTTTTCAAAACCTTCAATGGTGTTATACAAACTATTTTTTTTTTGTAAAAGGGTTATTTTAGAATTTGTAAAAATGTATCTGTGTTCTCTTTTTAAAACCAATAGAAGCTCTTTCAAACCCTTGTAAAAGATGGATGGTAAAAATGGGATTTTTTTCAAAACCCTTTTTTCCCGGGAACCATTAAAAAGGGGGGAAACCCAGTTAAAAGTTTTTTTCAAAGGCTCTTTCAAACCTTCCATGCCTGCACAAATTTTTTTCCCAAAATTTTTTTGTTCAAAATTTTTGTATCGTGTTTTTTAATAATTTTTTTTTTCAAGGCTTACCCACGGTCAAGTATATTTGGGAAATATACTTGTTTGGTTTTTTACTAAAGTTGGATTTATATCCGGGGGGTTTTTAATTTACATAAAGTTTTTAACAAGATTTTTATAAAAGGATTTTTATTTTATAATAAAGTGAATATAAAAAGTTTTACAATTTTATCAAGATTTAATCAAGATTTTTGGGGCTATTTTTTTGGGGAGTCCGCATTTACAAAGTTTAATGATAAAAAAATGGTTTTTCCCATAAAGATAAAAGTTCCACAACATATGGGATATAAAAGATAAGGTTCCATAATGTAAAGGGAAATCAAAAAAATTTGTACTAAATGAATATCTCCAAAGAAGAACAGGGTCAAACTAATTTACCAAGTCACCCTAAACCAAAATACCCAGGGGAAAATCCCAATTTTCCCCCAACAATTTTAAATTTTTTTTTTTGGGAAATCCCAAAATTTTAAAAAAATAAATTAAAGCTTGCACGTGGAATTTCCAAAATGAACTTTTTCAAATTTTCCCTCCAAAAAAGTCACTGTTATTTTCCTTATAAAAGAAAAGGAATTTTTATTTTAAATAGCATAAAATTTTTTTTCTTTTAGAATCAAGCAAAAGGGAAAAGTCAAAACCCTCATACATCTTCAGGCGAAAATTTTTTCCTCTCACAAAAATATGATCCGTTTTTGAAAGGGGAAAAATTTGATATTCCTCATTGTTTTTGGGTGATTCCTTTCTTGAAAGAGGAATTAAGAGTTTTTCTCACTGATTTTTGAGTGATTAGCTTATGAAGAAGCTAGAAACTCACATTGAGACTTACCTTAAAGAGGCTTATTTTTAAAACACTCGTTTTTTTGATTTTGGGGAAAAACACAACGATAAAGACAACCGGGACCCTGGCGGGGAGCGGGAAGAGAGGCTGATGCTCGAGGGGAACCCTATAAATCCTGAGCATTTTATTCTTCTCAAACCCAAATTTTTATTTATTGCACTTTATTTTTTTTTCCATTTTTGTTGCTCACACCCATTTCATTATCAAAAAGACTTTGGATAATTTGCAAAAATTAAAATTTTTTAAGAAATTAATCAATTCCCCCCTCCCTCTTGATTAACCCAAAAAAAAGGGAAAACCAAAATTAAAATTTTTTTTGGGAAATTTTAAAATTGATTTTTTGATTCTTTGAGCAATAGCACCTTTGTGGTTTTAATCATCATTTTTTTTCGTAATCGGATCACCTTCAAATTTTAGGGTTCACGTCAATTGTTCCCAATTTTTTAAACCCAGTTTTTTATTTTTATGATTTGGAGTGGTTAATTTTTGATTTTTTTCCCTATTTCTTAGATCCCCTTTTAAAACAAATCAGGTTGCTCATGAAGGATTCTCAAAACTAGTTTTTTTAAACCCTTAACTTTGACCCAAAAGATTTGGGTTTTAATTTGGGGAAACTGATTCCTATCAAAAAAAACCCTTTCTTTAGTAAAGTCTGGAAAGGGGGGGCGAGTTTTTAAAAGGGGAAAACGCCCCTTTTTATGAAAAAAACCTGTGGCCCAGAAGAGGAGAATGGTGATGTTGAGAAATTTATACTTGGCCGAATGGGAAAAGGGTTTTTTAACAAAGAGGTTTTTCTAGAAAAATTATAAAAAAGATTTACCATGCATCTCTAAAAAATTAAGAAAAAGGAGGTAAAATCCCTAAAAAAATTTTGTCTAGGGGGTTTTGGGGAAAACTGAAGATTTGAAAGTAAAGCAGTCGAACCTCTTTAACAAACTATTCCCTGATTTTTCGTTTAAAAAATGGGGTAGGTTTTTTTTAAATAAGTTTTTAAAGATATAACTCCCTTAGTAGGCCCCTCAATTAGCCTTAAAAATGGAGAGACAAAGGTGTTTTTTAAAAACCCCTTTTAAAAAGCAGCGGAAAAACAAGTAGAAAAAATTTACAAAAAATATTTGGTTTAAAAATTAAACAGGCTAATAAGGGGGGAAAAACAGAAATGTGGAAAAAAATATATTTTTTTATAGACGGTTTGGGGGGAAAAAGGAGTTTTTGGAAAAGGGGAAAACAATTGTTGGGGAAAGAGAAAAAATAGATAGTAGCCAAAACAAATTTGGAAAAAAGAATTTCCAGATTTAAAAGGGTTTTAAAATTTTTGGTTTTTTTCACATGGTTTTCACCAAAGTCCCAAACCAAAGGGTGAAACCCGCCATAGGGTTGGGGAGTTAGGATTAAGAAGAAGAAAATCATGGGTCCTGCAATTTTGCAACTGTATTGGGAAAAAATTTTTGGGAGATGAAGATATTGGGGTACATGAAAAAAGGGGAATATCAGTATTTGTCCACCCAAAGTTCCTTTACAATTTGGGCATTGACTACCTTTCTTACTAATGAGGAAGAAAAAAGGGGATAAATTAATTTTACATTTTCCACAGGGTTTAAGGTAAACCCTTTTTGCTCTTACCATTGATAGTATACTGTACCAATGTAGTTTACTGCCCACTAGAATAAATTAAAAATATTTAAACCTACATCCCCAAACCTTAAAAAATTCACTGATTAAGTGAACAAATAGTCTACATGTCACTCAAAGGGGTTAAAATTTTTAAAACAAAAATAAGGGAGAAGTACCATATGAGACTGTTTGTGATATTTTTCCCATGTGTGCATTTCACATACTTTTAATAGACTTTGGGGTTGTAGATAAGAGGCTTTTGCATGGGGGGTTTTTTGGAAAACCTAAGTGTTCAAAAAGGAGGGTAAGGGATTTAATTTTTTAAACTTAACCCCAAATGAATGCAAGAACCCCCGGGATTTGATTTGATAAAACCACTGGAAAGAAATCTTTTTTTCATGGAGTGGAAGGAGCTGGAAAAAAAACTTGAGTAAGGTAAAATAGTTTCCAGGAAATTTAGAAACTTAATTTAAAAGGGGTTCTGAATGTCTTAAGAAGACTCAAGGGTTTGCCACAACTCAAGGGAACCAAAAATTTGGCAACCAAATTTTTAATCTAGATGACTCTAAAAAAAACTTCACCTAAAACCCCAAAAAAAAAAAAACCCCCCAAAATTTTAGGGGAAATCTTTTCCCTAAGTCCCCAAAAATGTTTGGGGAAACAAACATGTCAAATTTCAAATTCACTTGAGGAAAACCCCCTCACAAAAGCTTTCTAGTGAACCCAATTTAAAATTGGCCCCCAAAGCTGGACCCAAAAAATTTTTGGCGGGGCCCTTTAAGGGCCCGTGGTTTTTTGCTATTGAGGGCCAAACCCCAAAACAAGTGGCCAAGGGAAATTTTGGTTAAACCATAAAGGGCGTATGCACATTCCAAAGGCTAAACAACCTAAGTGTCTTCCAAAACCACGACCTTTTCCCCCAAATATATGTTATTTTTTTGCAATTTTTTACTTGTTTTTCTTAGTAAATATAAATAAACCCCTTTATAAGGAAATAAAAAAGACTTAAAAAATTTTTTGGGAAAAAACACCAAAGGGGGAGTTTACTTCATTTTTTTTATACTCTTATCAATCTGTGGATTATTTTGAGTTACATATCAAAGGGTTGTTGAAAATCATATCAACCCAAAAAATTTTGCTAAGACTATTTTCTTACTAGTGCGTTTTATAAGGTAAAGGGTTTTTTGGGTTTTATCTTGTTTAAATTTTTCCCTTTGTTTTTAGATTACCTTTTTTGTTAATTGTCAATTTTAATTGCAATTTCTTTTATTTTGAATATAAAAATTTGGCATAACATCCAGATATTGACAATTAAAAAAGTCAAGGAGGAAGACATCTAGAAGATACATGTTGGGAAATAATTGGGCATTATGAGTTTTTAATTTAAACCCCCTTTGGACTTTAAAAAAGCCCGAAACCTTCCCAAAAAATTAATGAACAAAACATTTAGGGGAAATTTTGGAAAGTTTTCATCCCAAATTTTTAGATAATTTTGATATGCTCTAGGAGTGAGGAAAATCATAAGCAACACTTAAAAGGGATTTTTTTAAGCATACTGCCAAACAGAGAAGCTATACGCTAAATTTAAGAAGTGGGAAAATTTTTTTAAAACAATAACCTTTTTTTGGGGGAAAGTGATTATAAAGGGTTTGAAAAGCTTTTAAATCCTGAGAAGAAAAACTAAGAAAAAAATGGGTTAGGCTAAAGGGCCCTAATAGAGATTTTAAGCTTCTGGGGTTAGGGAGAAACAAAGAAGAATTCGAAGGAAATTTTTTCCCCAAAATGCAACCCCTTTTTAAATAAGTTAACTAAAAATAGGTAAAGTTTTTTATAGGATTAACGATTTTTAAATAACTTTACAACACTAAAAGATAGAGAAAAACGTCTACACTAAAGTTTGCATTTTTAATCATGATGAAAATTTTTGTGGTGTAAAGTGATTTCCCTTTCCCTTTAAGGGCTTAGGGGTGTTTTTCCTGCCGAAAGAAAGAGTGAAAGCATAGCCTTTTAAAAAGTCAAATCCCTATTTAGAAAGAACTACCTGACAAGTTTAATTTGGGAAATTTCAAAAAAGGTAAATTTTCCCAAATTGTGGAGACACTATTTTTAAAGGGAGAAGTGTAGAATATTCATAAAAAATAAAAAACCTCAAGTGCCTCTTACCTAGAAGGAGTTTTAAAAATGAAAACAAGATGTTTTTCTAGAATTAAAAAAAGGGCCCACGATTTAAACATTTTAATTTCCATCCGAGAAGGAAAAAAATAGTTTTTTCGATGCACTTTTGAGGGAAAAAGCATGGTAATCAGCAACTTTTATTACAAATCAAAAGAATATTTAAAGGATATGTAAAAATTGGGAAATTTTGGGGATTGTGACTTAAAAGATTAAGGCTAGATTTTCTTTCTTAAGAATACAACCAATTTAATAGACAGAATAAAAGTTGTATAAGTTGATGAAAAGGGGGCTAGGAAATTAAAAAAGAAAGGAAGAGGGAAGATTGTAAAATTTAAAGAATATGAAGAGGGAGTTTAAAGGGATGGGCTTTAAATTATGTAGGGCAAGTAAAATGAAAACAAAAACAAAATACTCAAAGAAGCAAAATTATTTTGGGTAATCAAATTTTCCAAGGAGCACTAAATGAAAAAGATTTGGGAAAGGGCATTACTAGTGGGGGAAAATGAAAAGGAAATTTGAAAAATTTTGTATGAAATTTCCAATTGAAAAAAGATAGAAATTAAAGACTCCCCCAATTTTACAACCTTTTTCCTACACAAAAGTGGAAATGGGAAATGGGGTCAGAACTTTATCACAGCAATTTCCTAAATCTTTTAACTGTTAGACACAAAATGGGTGATTGGGGATCGACTTACGAAACTACTCCCCTTTATACCTATAGGGACTAGTAAAAAACTTAAAAACTGCATAAAAAATTTCATCAAAAGATTTTGAGTTTTCATGGGGTACCCATCTCTATTTGTTAGACAAGGATACTCGATTTGTAAGAAAAATTTTTAAATAGTCTACACAGGGCCCTTTTGGGAAAAATTAAGTTCAATGAACTTTTTTTACCCATGGGGTAATTTGCTTTGTTAGAAAAACTATTCAAGTATTAAAGGACATGTTGAAGGCATGCACAAATGGGTTTTTTTGTGGAAACTAGGATGAACAATTTCCCTTAGTAGAAACTCGCATATAACAAAAGTTTTTCAAACTACCAACTAAATGGCCAAACCCTAAAGTGTTAAAAGGGAAAAAAGTTTTTAGTTACCTTGCATTTGGGATGAGGTTTGGGGAAGATAAAAAGTAATTTTAAATTAAACCCAAAATAAAATGCTTATAAAGCAAATTTATAAGGCCCCAAAAATACAATTTCCCCCAAAGTTGCAAAGTCATATGCAGACATAAGGAGAAGTCCATTGGAGTTCTAATAGGGGACCATGTGTTCTTTTAAAAAACTTTTTCCCCTATAAAGGGGGGTTTATAAAGGTTTTTAAATAAGGGGGGAAAATTGGGCCCCAAAATTTGTCGAACCCTTCAAAGTCCCCAGAGCTAATTAGAGTAAATTTCATAAAAAACCCCGGCGTTTTCCACCAAAAATTGGAAGGCTACAAAAAGGGTTCCACATTTCCATGCTTAACAAATATTTACCCAACCCAAAACCAAAAACAACCCACATTGGAACCACTACAACTAAGGGGGTTAAACCTCATGGCAGTAGGAGACCTGTCGAAATTTTTAAAACACAAAAGATAGATTTTGAGAAAATGGGTTTTTTAAATATGTCAAAGTCAATGGAAACCCCCAAATAGAGAGAGAAGCAAACCCAAGAATTTGAAGAGGAGAAGAAGAAGACATCCAAAACTCTTTTTTTATCCAAGAAATTTTTAAGGGGCGAAAAATTTTTGCGAAGGGGGGGATGTAAGCACATAAATTTTAAATATATACAAAATAATGGGAATTAAAATAAAAAGGGCAGGGTTGATGTGGTCATTTTAAATTTTCAAGATATATAAACCCTTTTACACCCCCAAAGGCCCCACACCTTTTTTTTTCTTTTAAAAAAGTTCAACCATTTAGATGCTCACAAAAAAACCCCAGACACTAACTTTTTTAGAAAAAAAAAAAAAAAAAAGGTAAGTGAATTCATCAACAAAATTAATTGTTTTTTAAGTTTTTTACATTTTAAAGTGGGAATTAAAAACAGTAGAACCCTTTTTTTTAGATCAAACTATTAAACAAGGTTTGAAAAAAGGATTTAAGTGTTAGAACAACTCAAACCCAAAAAGTTGTTTAAAATAACCCTAATTAGCAATATCTATGGAAAAAAAATACCTAAAAAATTAGAAATTTTTGGATTTGCGTTTAAAGGTTAAAAAGAAAATTTGGAATTTTTCCCAATTTTTTTGTCATAATTTCCCATGTTTAAACCCCCAAAAAAAATAAAAAAAAGTACAAAAAGGGCCCCAACACGGGTGTGCCCTATCCCCCTGTTGAAACCCAGATCATACAAAAAGATACACGGCCTCTCAATATGACCAAAGTCTCATCCTTGGGCCCAAAAATAACATAAAAAAAAAGTTACATGGGCAATAGCACGGTTGTTCACACGTATCAATTTCATATTAAAAAAAAAATTTTATACGACCTTTGGGACGGCCGTGTGCTATCCCGTATTCACCCAAAACAACCTACAACATGACCGTGTTAAAATTAAAAAGCTTTCTTTTCTGTTTTTAAATTTTTGAGAAACAATTGTAAGAACAAGAAATTTAGATTATGTATAGGTTTTAAAAATTTTTTTTTGAGTTGTAAACAGTGAGGAAAATTTAAAATTTTTTTCCCTCCAGTATTTTGGGGAAACTTGTGTTTTGTTTTTTGCTTATTAAGTTAGATATTGTTTACCCTATTAAAATTTTTATTGTAAGTGAACTTAAATTTTGGCCCCCAGGTCTAGGAAACCAAGTGTGGGGGTTTTGTGTTCAAGGCGGGACCCCAAAATTTTTTGTGACGATTTCCCCTATGGAGTCCGTGACTAAAATAATCTAAGTAGAAGGGGGAAGAATGGTTTTGAAAGGACTCAAGTTTATAAAGATGTTTGAAGGAAATTTACGCTTGTGGAAGGATGTTGGAAATGACTTTTTTACTCATTGATAGACAAGAGTACCTACTATTTTTATATTTGGGTGCCCAAAAGGGGGTTTAACACATGCAAATTTTTAAACCCAAAAAACAATCCTAAAAGATTAGCCAATTCAGTTTAAAAGGGGAAGCAATTGTGACGGGACCCTAAAATTTCAAATATAGAACCCCCAATGATGAATTACATCAAAAAAAAACAACACAATAGTAAAATCCTAAAGGTAATCACAAATTTTACCCAAACCCCACATGAATTTCTAAATAATAATTTCCCCAAGAAAAAAATCGTGATCCCCCTTTTCTACAAACCCAAAAATTTTTTGCACCTTTAAAAGCAACACAAAGGATGAACCCCCAAAAACCCAAATGTAAAAGTAACTCAATTAAGCACAAAAATTTTTAAAGATTAAAGAAATAAATCTGACCCAAGGGAACCCAAAACTCAATTCAAAAAACCCAAAAATATTTAAAACACTAAAAAGAAAAGAACTTAAAAAAAAATGAAATTGATATTTCTCACAATTTTAAGGGGGCATTCGCCATAAAATTTTAACCCCTTTTGGGGTTGAAATTGATAAAGTCCCAATGACAATTTTGGAAGAACCCCTTTAAATTTTCCCCGAAAAAGTTTGTCAAAATTTTTAAAAAAAGGGGCCCCCTCAAACCCCAAATTTTAAACGTATTTATACTTACCCCCCTTTTAAAGGGTTTGAAAATGCAAAAAAATTCCAAATATGCCACTTTTTGGGGGAACTGGCCTAAAGAAAATTTCAATCAAAAAAAAAGTAAACCCAAAGGAAAATACAACATAAAATAGGCCATAAAAAAAAAACAAAGTAAAAATATTACAAATCTTCATGAGAGGGCCCAAAGCTTCGAAATGGAAACAATCGTACGACCTTTAAAAGCAAATCGATGATGGTTTTAGTGGGGCCCTCAACTAATGTAGGAAAAAGTTTTGGGATCCTATAGAGAATTATAAAATTTTAACTTTTAGATTTTTTCTCAAATACTTGTTAGAAAAAAAGAAATGAATAAATTAAAGAGTGATTTTGGGGTCACAACCAAATCTGGTTTTTGAAAGCATAAAACGGGGCTGGAAAATTTCCCATCGTTTTCCTTGGGGTTTTTAAAAATTTGCCCTCAAATTTTTGAGGATCATTTTTTTGGGAAAAAAACCTTGACATCTCTTTTGGGGGTTTTCTCTCCCCCTAACAGAATTTTGTGGAAAATAATTCTGATATTTTTCCTGAAAATGATGTACCTCAAATGGAGTTCCCTATTTAAAAGAAACAAAGTGAACCCGCCCTTTTCGAACTTTTTAGGTGTTTTTTAAATCCATCATGTAACACCTACCATCGAACAACCAAGGGCAAAAACCCCAAAGCAAATGGAAAAGCAAGCATAGAAATTACATCACATAGGATCTCCAAACGAGATATTTCTACCCCAAAACCCATAGGGGCCCCCCTTTCCCCCCTTAGCATAACATACATATTGCCTTTGATTATCCAACCCCAAAAAAATTTAAGGTCAAGAAAGTGAACAGTAACAAATTACAATTTTTTTTACAAGTGCAGCAGTTTTAACATTCGTGCAACTACCACTTAAACAATGAGAGTACCCAAAGCTTACTTCGAACCTATAAGAGGGTGAAATTTGTCTCTCCCTAAATTTTCTAACCCTCCCCCAGATATGGGTTAAAAAGCCTTACCTAAAACAAATTAAAAAAGGGAGATATTTTTCACTTGTAAGCTCCTCTTGTGTTTTTACAATCTGGGCATCAAAAATACCCCCGCCCGTGCAAATTGGTTTAAAACTGTAGGCTTAAAATTTTTTTCCTCAACAACCTCAACCTCTTCCCCCCAACGCCCTTGATAACATATCACCTTTTTTTTTGGGCACTGTGCGCCCAAAAGCCCAAAACCCATGCATTTAAAGGGATTTGATCTGGCATGCTTTTTTCTACTATTTAAATTCCGGGGAAAAAAGTCTACTTTACCTCTGGTTTCTATTATCTCTTACCCCTTTCCCCAAAGGGTATATTTTCCCCTGGGGGTGTTTTGGGGTTTTTTATTCCCCTCCCCCCACTCCTTCCCGTTTTTAAAATTTTGGGGGGGGGGGGGGGGGGGGGGGGTAAAAAAAAAAAAAAAAATTAAAAAAAAAATTTACCTTCCCCGTTTCCCCCAACCCACTAATGCCTTCTTAAATGTTTTTCCTATGCCGGGCCCTAACAAACCCCTTTATATTTTTAGCCCTGAATGGACGTGCTAGGATTTATTTCCAAAAAGGTTTAATTTGACCCAAATTAACTGACTTTTTTTTCAAATTCCCCTAACATATTTTTAAAACCCAAAATTTCCTGCTTTTCCCTAACCCCTTTAAATCTACATCAAAATAATAGTTTCCCATTTGTAGTGTTTTTAAGAATAAATCTTTTTCTCAATAACCCCTTTCAAATCCCTCCATGTCGAATCTCAGCCTCTCCACCCTTTAACTTATTGATAATCAAATTCTTTTCCCATAGTGAACTATTTTTAAACCCACAGTAGCCAAAACGGACCCCGAAAATTTCTTGTCTCAAAATTTCAAAAGACCCCAACCACCCCCAACCTAAATAATCATCACTCCCTTGCCGTCATAAAAAGGGCATCTGTAAAAAATAAAGAATTCCAAAATTTCTTGAGCCAAAAATTCATGGAAGTAAAATAAAATTTTTTTCGGAAAAAAATTCCTGATATAAAATTGAAATCTAGTTTCACTCGCCAAATAGAACCAAATTTTTAATTTTACTATCCATGAAATTTTTCCGAAATTAAACGATGGGAGCCTAGGATTCGCCCCGTCCCCGTGTAATCAAGCCCTTTGAAGAATTCCAAAAATTCTTAGTCCAAATTCATGGATAGTAAAATTAAATCTGGACTAAAATAAATAAATTTTTTATATCGGGCCCCAGTGAATCCAGATTTCAATTTTAATAATCATTTTCTATCCATGAATTTGATTCCCAAACCCCAAAGGGGGCTTTAAAAACCCTATTTTATATAATTACCCCAAGTTATCTTCCCCCCTTCCTAATAGATGATGATTCCCACCCCCTTCAAATTTAATTTCCATCTCCATTTTTTTCTGTCCCGAGGAAAACTATGGAGCTACTCGAGGTGGATCAAAAGGTTTCCCCACGGGGTTGAGGTAATTCATCCCATCAATCCTAAGCAAAAATAGCAACTATGGCATAAATCTTTTGGGGTTGTTCTTCCCAAATCCTCCACCACAATATTTTGACCCACCTCCACCAACTTAACTATTGGTTCATTGCCAATTCCCCCATTCATACTTCCATTGGGGGCATGTTTTCATTTTAAAAAGTAATCCTACAATTGAACACACCCTTCAAAACACCAACCCCAGTTTAACAACCCCCAAAATGCAATACTCACATTCCAAGAAAATTTAGGGGGAAAAAGGGGGAAAATTTTAGTACCCAAAAAAAGGGTTTCAATAAAGAACACCAAAACTACTTTTAATTTATTAAAATTTAAAATTCAACAACAAGTGCTTAGGTAACAGTCAATTACTTTCACATTTTAAATAAATTTTTGAATTAAAATTCCCTTTTTACTCAAAACCTTCCTTTCTTTTTAAAGGGGTTTCACACTTAAAAATCAAAAATTGCAGCACCCATACACAAGAAATAAAGCAAAAACCCCAAACCGTCAAAAAACCCCTTTGCCATGGTTCCCCAACTAATCCACCATTAGCAACATTTTCTAATCAACCCCACACAAACCACGCAAAAAAATACACACACACCCTTCCAAAATTTAAAAAAATAAAACTCCACAAACACACCCTTAAGTCACGGTCAAAAATTTTTCCCCAAAAATTTCAACAAAAATTTCCCACACAACTTTAAAAAAACCTAAAGGGAAAACCCCTCAAAACACCATTTACACAATACACCCCGAATGTACAAAAATAAAACAATAACAACAACAACCTCACAGTAAAACACCTTCTTCTCACCACATGCAACAAAAAACCTCTCAATTCACTACTCTTCCTCACGGAAAATTGAAGACAACACTTGCAAACTTCACTTAAAACAAAATTTTCCCAAAACCAAAATTTTATACAAAATTACCCAATTTTAAAAATTTGAAAACAAACCACTTTCACAAATTCCCCCCCCTTTCCAAAATTTTGGTAATAAAATTTTCAAATTCAAAAAAACCAAACTTTTAACCCAAAAAAACAATTTTAAATTGTTTTTTTTAAAAAACCCAAATAACTTCCATTTTTTTCCACACTACCCCAAATTTGGAAATTGAAAAATTTTTTCCCCCAAATTTCCAAATTCAAAAAGGGTCACCTTCCCCTTTTCACTAAAAATATTGTATTTCCAATTCCACAATCAACCTAGGACAAAAAAATTCCCTTACCCCCCTTTCCCTTCGGGAAAATTTAATAAAAAAGAACCCTACAATAAGATATCCACTTTCCCACACACAACACTATAAAAACAGGGCAAGAATTTAAAAACAACACCTTCTAAGCTTTAAATTTCATTTCCCTTTCCAAATATGAAAATGATGATTTTCCTTAAACCAACAGGGGAACTTAAG
Organism: Laguncularia racemosa; assembly: GCA_037954665.1. NCBI lineage: Eukaryota > Viridiplantae > Streptophyta > Magnoliopsida > Myrtales > Combretaceae > Laguncularia > Laguncularia racemosa. The sequence goes on from JBBMOL010000330.1 coordinate 84,819, forward strand.
GAGAAAAAAAATTATGGTAATACTCAGGGTCCACAAAAATTAACAACAAAAAAATCATTTAAACAACATAATTGAAAAAATTAAATTTCTTCAATATACAATTTCGAAAAAAGGGCCCAATAAAAAAACCCTAAATTTTAAAATTTCCCAAAAATTGTAAAATACCCCTCTTAAACCTCAAGCTTTTGTTTGCCAAAAAAAAGATTGCCAAAAAGGGGGTTTAAAGCCCCTGAAAATTTAAACCAAATAAAAATCTCTAAAAATTAGCACAATTGGGTTCAAGGTGAAGAAATTTAAAAAGCGGCCCCTAATTGCAAAAATGGACCAAATAAAAAAATTAACATAAAAATAAATAAAACCCTAGTAAAATTTTGAGGGGAAAAAATTTCTAACACCGTAAACCATTAAAAACCCAATTAGGATGATTAACCAAATTGCTCATATTTTCCCTTTAGCCCTTTATATCTAAAAAAATTTGAGAAAATTTTCCCGGTACAATTATTTTTCTCCAGGGGAAATGCCAAAAGCCCTTAAAAACTTAAATTGGAAAACCAGAAGATTTTTCGGGATAACATCAAAGACCCTGCAAAATCCTTTTTGGGGAGGCTTTTGGATCATGAAGACTTATTTTTATTTTGATTTTGGGTAAATTTTTTATTGAACAAAAAAAAAAAAAAAAAAAAAAAAAAAAAAAAAAAAAAAAAAAAAAAAAAAAAAAAAAAAAAAAAAAAATTTTTGGTTTTTTGGGCCCCTTTTGTTTTTTTTTTGAAAATTTTTCTTTTGGGGTTACCCCCTTTAAAAGTGGAAAACCCTTGTAATTTTGACCCATTTTAAAAACCCAAAAAGGAGAAACAAGTATAAATACTTCCCTTAAAGAAGGGTTTGGGGGGTTTATTTTTGCAGAACAAATTTTTTTCCACATTTCGTAGAGGGCAAATCGGGAGTTAATTTTTTCCCTTTATTGTTTTTTTTCCATTTCATCACTGGGCCACTCATTCCTTTTTTTGGTTTATCAAGCCCATTTTGGGAAAAAGGGGAATTGGGTTTTTAAAATTTGATTTCAGGGAAGTTTTTCATAAATTTAGGGTTGAACAATTTAAAAAACCCCCGCAAATTTTTTTTGGTTGTTTTTTTTTTGAGATTGCGAAAAAAATTTAGTTTGGGGTTTAAAAATTTTTTGCTGTTTGGGTTGGGGGTTGGGTTTTTGGAAAGGGTTTATTATATCCTTTTTTTGGTCACTAATTTACGGGGAAGAGCAAAAGTACAAAGGAATTTTAACTTTAAGAAAATTTTTTTTTTAAAACTGCAAAATTTCCCAAATTCTTGTTGTGACAAACTTGGGCGTAAGGGGGGTTGTGTTTTTTGTTGCCTTTGATTTCCATTGTTTTTTTTCCCCGGAATCGGGGGAGTACAATTTGCATATTACATTAAGTTTAAATTAAAAAGGGAATTTTTTTAAATTTAAAAAACATATCAATTAATTTGGGGGGGAAATTTAAAATTGATTCATTTGAATTTAAATTTCCCCATTGTTTCCCAAAATTGAGGAAGGTTGCAATAATGAAGTTTTTTAAAATTTCAAAGGGAAAGTTCTGCCTATAGTGGGATTCAAATTTTTTTGGGGGAAAGCCCACTTATTAGTCTTTGTTTTCTTTAAATTTCCCGTGGAAGTTAAGTCTATTTCTACTTATTAATCCTTTCTTGTTTTTTTCCGGGGAAGTAACACATCTTTAAATTAAATTTTTTGTTGTGTGTTGCCGGGAGTATTTTTAAAAAATTTAAAATTTTTTTGCCCGGTATTGTGGTTTTGTTGTGGAGAAGAGTTTTACACAGGGAGTTGAAATTTAATAAAATTTTTAAACATTAAGGGGGTTTGTTTGTTTGTCTTTTGATTTGCTATTTTTTGGGATTTTTTTTTAAAGGAAAATAGTAGGAATTGTGAAACCCTTGAATCAAATTGTTTTGGGGAACAACTTTCGAGAATCTCCCAATATTTCTTTAAAAGTGTAAAATTGGGTTTGGGGGTGAAGAAGCCAATAGCCGGGTTTTGGGGGAGTTCAGGCCAAAAATCTGGCAAGAAAGGAGAGTTTTGGAAGAACAACTTCGGGGAGCTTACTACTAATATTTTCTAAAACGGGCAACTAAGTTGATAGGATGACTTTACCAAAACCAACCAGTGGAAAAACCCAACCAGCACCACCTCGAGTACTCCAAAAAACCCCCTCATGGGAAAACAAGTAGTGGGAGATGGGAAATTTTAAAAATAGAAGGAGGGGTTTGAGGAGCATTTTCCAAATGGGGAAAAAGAGAAAAAAATTTTTGGGGGAAAACCCCTAAATCAGAAAGGGAATTTCATGCCACCCCCGGAATTTTGGGGATGTGAAACTACAGATGCAAACCTATAATGGGAAGGGATCAGCAAAATGAAAAACTTAGACTGGGAGGAAAAGGGCAAGGGGCTCTTTAAATGTTATGAATCAACCCACATACCAAGGTCAGATTGGGTACTGTTAAATTTTAGGGGATCTGGGACTTGGTGAAAGAATTCCCATCATCAATAGGCGTCGGGGTAGAGAGGCTGAGGTTCAAGGGCCGGAGGGACATAAAGAGGGTTTTTTAAAAAAGGGAAAAAGGGTTTATTCCTGAATACTACAAATAGGAGCTATTTTAAGCGACTACAAACCTTGAGGCAGAGGGGCAAAAGGGGATGATTTTGTTTTTAGTAAAAATTTTAGACCCTTTTTGAATTTGGTGTGGGTCTGGGTTTACCTCCGAAGAAAAATAGCTCGATTTGTCCCCGGCTAAAAAAATAAATAGCGTTATTGTCGACTGGGAGCCTAAACTACCCTTGAAGAGACATTTGGTTAGCATTAAAAGTAAGAACAAAGGAGGTCCAACTTCTTTTGGGCCCAAGCAAATAAGCCTAATACGTTTAAAAGACCCAACCCCAGCCGACAGACATCAGGAGGAACAAAAAGGGGAAAGGGGAAGGAGACAAAGCATGGACACTACTACCCCAACCATTATAAGAGAAAAATTACCCACGGGGAAGGGTTTAAAAAGGGCATGGGACCCAGAAACAAAGGGAAACTTTTTCCCGGATCTACTAGTGGAAAAGCGGGCTAGATAAAAAAGCTTTAAATGCATGGGATTTGGGCATAAAGGGGTACACAGTGTCCAAATAAGAGGGGTTTATACTGTTAGGAAGACAAAGGGGGAGGATACTGGGATTTATCATGATCAGTTTGAGCCTAAAAGATCCACCAAAACACTGTAGGGAAAATTACGATGATCCGGGAAAGCAAATCGCCTGAGGAAAAAAAAACAGGGGGGAAAAATCTAAACCAAATTTTTCGGGGTTTCGCAGGAATTTTTTTCCACATCTCCTGATACCAGTGTAATTCAAGGGAGAACAAATTTATACCCCCTTGTAGAATCAAAGGTAAACCCTTTGGGGTACTCATCATCGATAGGGTAGTTTGCACCCAAAGTTATATCGCTACACTATAGACCAAAATTAAAAAACCCGTCTACTAAAACCCCATCCTAGTCCTTATCATTTGCACTTGGGTAATTTGACGTAGTTGCATGTTTTCCCTTAGGGAAAATTTTCCCATGAAATGTCCGGGGAGAATAAAAATTTTCCAAAATGGTATCCTTTGGATATAGCCAAAGCATGCATTCCCCTTTGCTGTTTTGGTCAGCCTTGGTTGTATGATCCCACGGGGGTACATGAAGGGTTTTTTAAAAAACCTACATGTTCCCCATGGGCAGTCACGCATAGCCATTCCCCATGACTTTAAAATCTGAAGTCAAGGGGTTTTTAGAAACCCAAACAGGCCAAACCATTCGCTACCATGGTTTTGCCGGAACAGTAGGGCAACAGGGTCCTAGGGGTTTAATTCCACAAACGGGTCCTTTAGATTTGGGGCAAATCTTTCCCGAAGCCGAGGGGATGAAAGGGAAATTTTTTGGCACCGTTTACCTCTTTAAACCCAAAACTGGATGATTAAACAAATTTCTCATATTTTACCTTATGTCCCTTTTTTAACTAATAAAATTTTTAGAAAAATCTTACAGGTATAAATTTTATTTGGGCTATGGGATGCCAAAATTCCTACAACTTCAGTTTTTACAAAAAACATTTTTCCCGGGAAAAGAACAAGACCTTCTGCGATTTTTCTCTATTCCCTTTGGCATTGGATCATGAAGAAATTATGTTAAATTTTTTATCTTTTAAATTTTTTTTGAACTATTTTGGTTGTATTTTTGGGTTTTTGGGGCACTTTTTTTTTCTTTGTAACTTTCATTTTGGGTTACCACCTTAAAAAATGGGAAACTTGTAATTTTAAGCACCTTTTAAACCCCAGGGGTTTGCAAGTTAAAAAAATTGCTTTTAAAGAGGGTTTTTGGGGGGTTAAATTTTTCAGAACAAACAAATTTTTCCCTTCTTTAGAGGGCTTAGGGGTTTTTTCCCAATTCCAAAATTTTCTTATCAATTTCAAAACCCCAAAAGTTGAAATTGTGGCGAGTGCAACAAGGGAAAAAACGGAATTTAAAATTGGTTTCCCTTTTTGTTTTTTTCCATTTCATCAATTGGTCATATCTAGGTTGATTTGATGTTCTTTTACTTGTTTTTTAATTTTCAATTCGTGATCAATAGCTTGTTATAAAGGGTTGATTGTGTTGATAAATGATAACATTCTCTTTATTTGACGTGAAAAGGGGTAGTTTAAAAGGAAGGGTTGGAAAATTTTGGGTTTGGGCCCATTTTTTTTTCTTGATTTGGGTTTCACGTGGGGGTTTTAAATTTTAATTGTTATTATTTGATAAAGATTTCTTTTTTGGATTGATTTAAAAACAATTGGCCTTTGGGTTTTAATTCCCCTTGCCCTTTGGATTTTTTGAAATTTTCCTAGTCAAGTGAAAAACCCGGTTTTTTTTTGTGTGTGAATTGAGGAGTTTTTCCCTTATTTTTTTGAAATTTTCTTAAGCTTTGGGAAATTTGGGACATCAAAAAATCCTCAAAAGGAATCACAAATTATACCAAAAACCCACCTGAATACTACTAATAATCCAAAAAAATAACCGGATCCCTCTTTCCAAAACCCAATACTTTCAGGGCTCAAGAACAACCAATGATGAACTAAAACAAGTAAAAATAACCAAATTAAAACCAAAAATTTTGAATGATAAAGAAGCAAATCTAACCAAGAAACTTCTTAATTCAACCCTAGATATTACACACTAAGAAAAAAGAAATCACTTTCAAAATAAATTGATATTACTCACAATTTCAAATGTTGCACTCGCTACAAAATTTCAACTCTTGGGATTAAATTTATAAAGTCAAAGCAATTTGAAAGAACCCTAATTCTCACAAAAAATGTTTGCTAAATTTTAAAAATGGGCCCCCTCAAAACCCCACTTTAACAAGTATTTAAACTTCCCCCTTTTGGTAAAAAAAATGCACAAAATTACAACTATGCCCCCTTTTAGGGTGGGCCGATCCCAAATGAAAATTAAAAATCAAAATGAAATTTCTAAAAAAAAATACAACATAAAATAGTCCATAAACAATTACAAAATACAAAATATTAAATCTTTATGGCAATGCTTCAAATGGGAAAAAGTCGCAAAGGGCTTTTTAAAAGCAAAAATGATGATGTTTTGTGGCCACAACTAAGTAGGACATTTTAGCATCCCATAGAATTATTATTTTACCCATAAAAATTCTCAATACTTTTTTAAAAAAAAGAAAAAGAAGTAAAAATGAGCGATTGAATCATCATTCAAATTTTGTTCTGAAAGCAAACGGGGCTAGAAAATACCCATCAATATTTTTTTATTTGTATGGAAAATAAACTCATAGACAAAGAAGAGCACCCTTTGTCATAGGGTTTTATGTTAAAGTAATGATTCTAAGATGAACGATGCTAGTTAAATATCGTGAAAGATAATAAATGGCAAAATGAATATTATTTGTATCATGTATGTGTTTGCTTCTATCAGGGGCATTGTTGTGCTGTTTTTTTTTTATATTAGTGCCAAAACAAAACTCACCCTGTGGGCCCTTTTTTTTTAGTTGCGATCCCACAAAAAAATTTAAAGGGGTATGATGAGACCCTAATAGAGACTAAACAGAAACAAGGAAAAATGAATACGTAATATGATGAGTAATATCCCAATGGGGAAAAAAAAAGATATTGAATATTTTTTGTAATTGCGATTTTTTGACATTATTTTTTTAAGTTTTTGAAAACTTCCGTTGTATTTAATTGAGGATATTTAAAATGAAATTATTTTTGAAGACATATGTTTCCTTCAAAAATTTTTTTGTAGTGTTGATTCAAAATCTTACCTGGAACAAATTGGGAAAAATTCAATTATCATTTTGAAACTTAAAAGTTAATTTTTTAAAAATTGAGGTTGAGCCTTACGTACCTTTAGGTAATGAAAAATATTTGGGGAGTCCCTAGCATTACCGGGTTTCGAGGGATTACAATATCTTTTTATCATTTATTGCTTAAAAGAAATATAAAAGAATCCTTTTTTTTTTTTTTTTAAATTTCAAATAAATTTATAAACAATTTTTTAGAAGCTTTAAGCCAGGGCCCGCCCCGTCCAGTCTAAAAGAAATGATATGTAATCTTATCAAAATTAATTTAATTTTCCCAAAAAACAGTCGGGGTAATATTAATTGAAGCAACCAGTAAAAACCCGGTTTTAAAAAATTTTCAACCAAAGGTCTTGTTCTAATAGAGCGGGGCCTTTAATTGATATTCCAAAACAAAACAATCGGTGAGCAATTAAACTGCATTATTGCGGGCCTTTGAAAAATTTTTCATTTGACTTAAAACCGTAGAATCTTAAAATTTTTGGGGTTGGGCCGTAAATTGAGGGACATTTTGATTTTAAAACAATGTGACATTTTTGTGGGAGGAAAGGGGACTTTTTTTTCCTTTTTAAAATATTGAAATCCGGGGCAACCATAAGTCAAGTGACCTTCACTTCGTGAAAGGAGTGGTAGGGGCAACCTGGCTAAATCAAAAAAGCACCCTTTTCTTTTGTTTTTTTTATTTTTTCTTGAAAAAGAATCCGCCCATACATACCCTCCAACGTGGGAAATCGTGGGGAGGACCTTTTCACATGCACATCCATTGAATCCTTTACAGGGTTTGGGGTCCCTCTTGGTCTTTAAACTACAGGGGCCTAGACCCATTCTTTCATTTGTTCATTATTTATTTTGCTATGGGCCATCAAGTAGTTTTTTTTTATGTTTACCCACTTTTTTCTGCTTTTTTCTTTTATTAGTTCAATTTTTCCATGCTTTTGCGAGGGGGCTTTAAAAATTTTTGATATTATATTTTTTATGATTTATCTATGATGATAAGAAAACACCTCCAAAACAAAAATATTAGCCTGTATAGGGGAATTTGGGCGGGTAAAATAATACAAGCAGTGGTTGGTTTTTGGATAGATTAACAATATGGGGGGCCTCTTGAAAAGTACCCAAATTAATAGTAAAAAGGGTTTAAATTTTCCCATGGGTTAAGCCCAACCCTTTCAAGGGAATTAAAAAAAAAGGCATAAAACCCAAAGGGGTTTCCAAATTTTTTTTAGTTCATTTTCAACTTTTACACGTCGAGAAATTTTGGTTTAACTTTGTTTTTTTTTTACTTTAATTGATAAATATCATTTATGCTTACTTGAGACTGATTTTTGATAGATAGATCATGGACCGTTTTATGTGCTCCCTTTTGTGGACTATCATCTAAAAAAATTAAAAAGGGCCCTTGTAATTAAGTTTTTCTAAACCACCATGAAATATAGTTTAACGACAAGAGTTAGGTATTCTTAAAAAAAAATTATAAAAAAAGGCCCACACTATTAACTATAGGTTTGCCCCCACAAAAATTTTAATTAAAAATGGACTAGATGCTTAGTGACAATACTAATGGTAAAATTTCAATATAAAGTAAATTCATGTCAACAAACCCGTGATTAGATATTCCATGTAAACATTTGCTTTTTTACGGGACTATTTAAAAGATAATTAATGGTGTTTTAAAATTTTATAATTGTTTGTTGTTTTTAATACTTAGTCACGGGGCAGTTTTTTAGATTTTGTGTTCAAAAATAATTAAAAAATTGAATAATTTTTTTTTTATCAAGATAACAAAAAAATTGAACCAAAAAAATTTGAAAAATTTTTAAAACATAACCCTTTCATGCCCTTAAAAAAGGGGCCAAAGACACATATAAACTAACCTTTTCCCCCTTTGGGTTCAAGCCCTCCTCAACTTCTCTTATTTTAAATTCCCTTAAATTTTTAAACAAAGAAAATTCATTAGAAATCTCAAATTTAAAAATCACTAACCCAACCCCAAAACCCCTTTAAACCAAAACCCCCAACCCCAAACACCTTCCGCCATGAACTCGTTTTAAAAGGCTTTATCCCAAGGGACTAAAAAAAGTTGCAAGTGGAATAAGTAATAAATTTTTTAAATTTGAAAAAACCCATTCCATTGATTGTTTGTTGAACATAAATACTTTATTAAATCCATGATTGTTGGGAAATAATGTTTATTTGATTAAAACAAAATTGGGAGTAAGGTATGTTGTTGGATCTATTGTTTTTTTGGGTTTTTTGTGATCTGTTCAAATTGCGTGTGGCGGATTTTTGTTGCTATTGTTTTGGTAAAATTTGGGTTGCTGTTTGTTTGTTGAAAAGGGAGTTTGATGGTCAAAAGGCCCCCCCAAAAAAAAAGGAAGGGGGAGGAGCAAGCCAAATTCTTGGTCTTTAGATAAGGGTTTTGGGAAAAACAAAAAGATTTAGTGAGTGCCCCAGCCAGTTGAAAAAGGGAAAAGGATATGTGAAACCCAAAGGGACCCCTTCTAAACTTTTTTCTCGGGAAAAAGGGGCGAAAACTCCCAGGGGCAACTTTTTTTTCATAAAAATGAAACACGGGATTGGAGCAAAGATTTTCCCGATGCCAAACTTTTTTCACAAGGGATGACAATTTGATGAGGAACTCGAATGCTGTTCAGTGAGAAAAAAGTAAAAACCCTCGCCCTTCAGCAGCGGGAAGTACAAGGCACGATACTCCTACTTCAGTAAAGAGTGAGCTACTTTTCGTTGTTTTTTAAGAGCTCCACAAAATGGGAAATTGAAACCCCCCAGATATATGATGTATGCCTAGTGGAGGGGGTATAGTCTTTTTTCCCGAGCCAATTTCCAACATCCAGAGAATTTAGTTAAGGGGTAAAGTGGAGTTGCGAAGTGTAATGCCGACCCAAAGGTCCATGGGATAATTTGGGAGAAGGCGTTTGATACCCTTCCCCAATGTGCTGTTGTTGGCCCGATGAAATAAATTAAAGAGAGCTTTTTTCCCGTTTTATGCAAAAATCTGGATGAGTGAGAGATAGATATTGGGGGCTACCAAAATGTTTTTGATACTCAGAAAGGGTAAATTTAAAAGCCCTTGCCATCATGAAAGTGAGAGAGGGTGGGGACCGCTAGGGTTTTGGAGGCGGGTTTGGGCATAAACCATGTGAGCCCGATGAAAGAATGTCAAAAATATATTTTTTGTTGATTGAGAAATAGACCACTGGAAACACTAAGGAATTATTGCGGGGAACCCATGCCTTAAGTGAGAAGAAAAACACGAGATTGGGTAAATACACTTTTTACTGTTTTGGGGATTATTACCTATAAAAATAATGTCATAAAAAAAATAAAAGAAATAAAGTATGGAGCCATGAGAGTTAAGGATGAATAAGGAGGTTTAAAACCATGATTTGAATAAAAACCAAATAGTGAGGAGCAATTTTCGAATTTCATAAACCAATGCAAGAGCCTTTTTAAGCCCATAGATAGTTTTGGGGCAAAGTTTGCTTTACATGTTGGGGGTTAAATTAGGATCAATAAGCTGGGAAGTTGGACATAAATTTTTTTTGAAAAAAACCCCCTTGAAAAAACACATTTTTTTGAAACCCCTTTAAAGGCCCCAAGTGGGCCCCTTTGTCCCTTTTTCCCAAAAAAAGAGCCTTTGGGAAAATATTTATGAAAAAATCCCTTCCCAACCAATTATTTTTTAAAGGGTTTGGAAAGGGGGGTAAAGCTCTCGGGTCCCAAATTACAAATGAAGCATTAAACCTTCAGACGTAGCACTGAAACCACTTGGTCTTTCATCCCTTGGGGAGGGTACTTTTGGTTGGGTTTGGGAGGGAAGGAAATTTTGGGTATTTGTTGGGTTGTGAATGTTTTTTAACCCAAGTCCCTTATACTTTGGTGAAAAAGGGGGGATTTTTAAATTTGAATAAAATAACCCCTTTTTTTTGGGAAAAACTTTGGGGGTTAAAAAATTTTTTTTAAATTTAACCCACCCTTCAAAGGGGGGAATTTAACCCCGGCCAAATTGCCCCCTAGGGCCATAGGAAGGGGAACCCCAAAACAACAAAGAGGCCAATGGTAAAACCGTCCCCCACCAAAATTTTGGGGAAATGTGGAAAAAAAGGGTAGGCCAAAAGTGGGGAGTAAAAAACCCCGAACCCGAAAGGGGGAGGAGCCTCAATTTTGGAGCTAAAAAAGGGGGGACCACAAATACTGGGGCTTTTCTGAAGCTAGGGAGTTTTTGGGTATTGGGGGGTGATACTAAATATTTTTTGGGGCGAAGGGAGAAAAGTTATTGATTGGGGCCCGTAAAAAAACTTTGTTGAAGGAAAAGGGGCATTGAAAAAGGCATGGGGTTTTGTGGGTGAGGGGCATGGAGGCATGAGATAGTAAGGAGAGCCCGGGTTTTTCAAAATTTTAAAACCGGTTTCCCCGTTCAAAGTAGCCATTGTGTTCTGGTGTATGGGGTTGAGTGGGGAATGGGAGATGCTTTTGAGTTTTCTAAATAACGATAAGGGTTTAAATACACCCCATTGTCAGACTAGAGTGTTTTTTAAAGGGGTATTAAATTTATGTTCCACAAATCTCTTTTTGCACATAAGGAAAAGTATGAACAACGGATTTGCGTTTTTAAAGGGAAAAAACCATGTATATTTGGTAAAGTGACAATTTAAAATAACATAAATTTTAAATTGTTAAAAACAAATTTGGGGAAAGTCCATACCCCGGGGAAAATAAACCCTTTAAATGGGGAAGGGGAAATGGAAAGGGGTAAAAGAAAAAATTTTAACTATGACTTTTTTTTGCAATAGCAAGAATTTCAATAGGGGCAACAACCCCCTTTTTTCACAACACCCACTAGCATTTGCCCAAAAAAAGGTCGAGTTGAGTGAGGATCTTTATTTAAAAGAGGTTTTTGGTTTTACGAAATTTGGGGCCCGCCTCAGGGGAGAGAGAAAGGTCAACGGGGTTTCACAAAGCCAACGGTTTTTTACCTGCTTTAGAATGCACAGTAACTGGTAGAACAAGGTGGGCATTTGGGGGATGTTTTTTTGGGGGAGTTCCTTATGAAAGAGTTTCCATGGGGCTCATCAAAGGGGAGGGAGTCACGACTGTTGACACATCAAAAGGGCCGATTTTATAAAATTTTCATCAAAGCCAACGAGTATTTTCCCCAATCAAGTTTTTTAGGGCGAAGGGTTTTTTCCCAAAAGGGGGCCAAAAACAACAGCATGAAGCTTAAAATGCATTAGTCCCATGATAAATTTTGGGGCCCTTGGTTTATTTTTTTTAAATACTTTAATTATTTCCAAAGTGGCCCCCAAAAAAGGTTTTTCATAGGTGTTAGCAAAGGCTGCCATTCCTAATGAGAAGTTTCTGATTTTGTGATGAAGGGGATGATTTGGGTGAGAGGGGCCTATGAGTTGCTCCAAAAAAGAAGTTTGTCTTTTCAAACCATGGGATGATAGGCAGGTTTTGGGGAAGTGTTTTCATCCCTTGTGAAGGGGGTTTAAAGGGGGGTGGGGTGATCCATTAATGAATTTATGGAGGGCATAACCCCATAAGAAAGCATCAAAATTTGGGGTTTTTTTTTGGAGAGGTAGTTTGGGGGTGTTAAGCTTTATGGATTTTGGGTTGTGGGTCATGATGAGTGGGTTTTTTAGGGTTTTAAGGGGAAATTTTTGGGTAAAAGTTAAGTGTTCCCAATTGTCATTGGGGAATGGAAAAAAAAGGTTTTATCATTGAGCTAAAGGGTTTTTATAATGGGGTGCTCTTGATACCATAAAAGAGTTGCAATGGAATACGTAAAACAAATTTTTTGGGAAACGTTACCCCCTAATTTTAAAGATTGTTTTTTGAACATAAATACATTAATTGCATCCATTTATTGTTTTAAAATAATGTTTTATTTTATTTACACAAAACTTGAGCAAGGGGAATGTTGTTAAAAATATTTGTTGCGTTTTTTTTAAATTTTGATCTATTACAGTGTTTTTTGCATTGTGTGTGGTGGAAATTGTTGCAATTTCTATTACAGAACTATTGTTGTTTTATGCATGAAACCCTAGGTTTTATTAAAACCAAAAACCCCCACAACGTTTTTTTGAATCGATTTCCTCAAGGACCGTCTCGAACAAGTATTAAAATAACTAGACCCCAATCACACTATTAACCCAAAAAACCCAAGTTAAACAAAAGGGAAACTAAAAAAATTTTGGTTTTAAAAATTCCCCATGAAAAAATTCTTTTTTCAAAAGATAAAAAGAAGGTTTTTAAAAATCTCACAAAATTTTTTTTCTTTTTCAATGTTTAAAAATTTTCAAAGGGTGGGGGGGCCCGATGAGATCCATGAGAGCAAGCAAAAAGAAAAGGGAAAGTAGATCCCTTTAAGTGCCGCTTTTTTTTCCCCAAACAAAAAAGTCGAGCGAAAAAGACTTTTAAAGGGAAATAATTAAAAAGGGTTTTAAAAAGGAAGTCCATTAAGCCGGGGAAAGGGTTGGGGCAATCACGAAGTTGGAATGGATGGAACAACCCTGGGAAGACCCCCTTTCCTTATACAATCACACCGGACACCGTTTTAAAAATAGCGGGGTTTCTTTCAAGGCACGGCTGTGTATGGGGTCAAGGGAAATCCACAAAAGATCCAAAGGCCAAAATCCCCGGGGGTGTAAAGTTGTCAGAAGTTGCATAGAAAGTACCCCCCAAAATACACAACGTGTTTTGTTGCCAAAGTTTTCAAAAAAAGGGAAAAAAACGGGCCCCAAAATTAAAAAACGGGGGTAAAACAAGGCATTATCCCCTGCCGGCCAGCTTTTTTCGTTTTCCGCTTTTTTTTCGCCCCCTTATCTAAACTACGAAATTTTGGACTTTTTTTAAAACCCCAAATTTTAAACCCCAGTTTTAAAAGCTCCTAGGGGTTTTGAAAACTTAGAATTTTTCATCTTTTAACATTAAACACTTTTGAGAGGCCCCTCTTTTGGTTTTTCAAGAACAAAAACGAACTTTTTCGGGTTTATTTCCCGGGCGTTCATGCCCAACTTAACAATCGGTCTTCCAACCCCATTTTGGCTCTTCATTTTTTTAAACCCAAAGGTCTTGTCTCGCTTAAGACAACGGTCCCCAGTTTCCACTTTTTGGTTTGGGGGGGTTTGGGCAAACTTAGGCAACGAATTTTGAAAGTAATTTGGGAATTTGGGTTTTTTTTTACGGGGTTTGGGGTGGGTTTGTACAGTTTTGTACCCAAAACCTTTGGTTTGGGCAAAACATCAAGTTTGATTAAGGAAGGTAAAATCAAAAAAACCCCAACCCAATCTTCATATCAATTACGTAATTTAATTTCGAAATATTGATTGTCTTTTGATAGTGTAAAATCGCCTAGACGATTGTTAAAAAAAAAAAAAAAAAAGAAGAGAAAAGAAAAAAAAGAAAAACGTGATCAAAAAGCAACCCCCAAGACAAAAAAAAAATTCGGTAGAAAATAAGGGAAAAATTTTTTTAACCCTAGAGTTGTTTGAATTCACAGAAGGAAATTGGTGTAAATTCGGGGTTTGTTCCAAGAGAATTGAGAAAAAGGGGGAAATTTGGGGATTGATAACATCGGTTTGTGAGAAACACAGTGCCTTTTTGAAATCATCATTTGACGAAACACCCTAAAGGGGGTTTTCGTGAGGTTTAAAAAAAAATATATTTGGGGTTAAAACTAATCTTTTCCCGCAGGAAAAATGTCGAGATAACATTCTCCTAAAAGGGGAAAGGGGGAAAATTTGAAAGCAGGTTTAGTAATTGAGGCGTTTGAGGGGAGAAAATTTAAAAGGGTGTTCCAAAAAGGGGAAAGGGAAAAAATTCATGGACAGTAGAGCAAAGATAAACAAAAACCACAAAAATAAACCAAGGGCTAAAAGGGAGAAATCCCTTTTTGGAGAGTACCGAGGGGGGGAGATAAATTTTAATGAAAAACTTTGATGAGCCTTCTGTCAGAAGTTTTTAGAGTATATGGCCGGAATAGAGAGCTAGGGGTTGGGAAAATAAAGGGGGATAGGAATAGAGAGGATGATCAAAGGGGTAGCAAAAAGATGAAGATTTCCCCCCTTTCCCCAAAGGGAAAAATGATCCCGAGGGGACTTAATGGGGGAAAAAAAGGGGGAGATTTGGGATTTGATTGTCACAACTAAAAGTGGGGGGAAGAAAGTAAAACTTTTCTGCCATTGAATTTTTGGATTATGCTTAAGTGTGGGGATCAATTAATGTTGAATAAAAGGGGGATGGCGAGCTACCAAATTTAATTTTGGGGAAAAGATGAGAAAAGGGATAAGAAGTAGTTTTGCCTCGTATTACAAGTGAATTTTCACAAAAAGTTGCAAACTTTGAGGGAAGGGGAAACCGAAGGTAATGATTTTTTCAAAGGGGATGGAAGTCACCCATGATTAGGGCCCAATGTGGAGAGGATAGAGAGGCTACCAAAGGCTAAATTTTTTGCTGGGTTGGGAAAAGAGAAATCCAAAAATTTGGGTTTAATTGGGAGCATTAGTAGAAATTTGGGGGTAGGTTTTACAGACAAAAAAGGTTAGAACCAACACAAAGAGGAAGGTAGTAGTAATTGCACGGGTTGGGAACAGGGTAAGGGTTTATCCACATGGAAGACTAATCAAGGGGAAAAAAAAGAAATGCCCTTTTCCCCCCCCAAAAACCCAAAAGGGGGGCTGAAGCAAGCGGGGTTTTACTCCTGGTAATCAAGGTAACCCGAATCTTTTTACCTAGAAATCGGGACATTAAAGGATTTTTTTAAATGTCAAGGTAGAGGCCATATTGCTAGTCAATGTCCAAATAGGCGTGTGATGATTTTTGCGTGATGATGGTGAGTATGAGACGAAGGGAGATAGTGAAGTAGATGATATGCCACCATTAGAGGATGCTAGTGATGATGAGGAGCCTGCAATGGGAAGGCTGGTGGCAGTAGTGAAGAAAGCTTTGAATGTGCAGGTGAAGGAAGAAGAGGAGGTGCAAAGGGAGAATATATTCATACAGATGCTATCTAGAGATCACATTTGTAGTTTGATCATTGATGGAGGAAGTTGCACCAATGTAGTGAGCAATTTTATTGTTGAGAGGCTGAGGCTCAAAACTGTTAGACACCCTAGTCCATATAAATTGCAGTGGTTGAATGATAGTGGTGAGACTAAGGTGAGTAAACAAGCCTTAATTGGGTTTCGCATTGGTAGGTATGAGGATGAGGTGTTATGTGATGTAATGCTAATGCAAGCATGTCATGTGTTGTTGGGGAGGTCATGGCAATTTGATAGGAAGGTTGTGCATGATGGCTTTTCTAACAAAGTAATACGCTTGTTCACTAAGGGAAGAGCTTAAATCTTAAACTGTTAACACCTAAGCAAGTGTATGAGGACCAGTTGCAGCTACAACAGTCCTTTGCAAAACATAAGGTGAGTGAAAAGCAGAGTGAGAGTGAGAGAGCAAAAGACAATGAGAAGAAAAATGAATAAAAAGTCAAGATCAAAAGGAAAAGGAGAGGAAAGCTGGAAAGAGTGTGAGAGGCCAAGTTGAAGGGGTTCAACATTGGTGGTGAGTGAAAAGGAGAGGGCAGCCTTGCAAAAGAGAGTTGTATGGCAAGAGCGAGTGTAGTGAGGAGAGCATTGGTAATGAGCAACCTATGTTGTTGCTGGTTTTTAAAGAAACATGTTTGACTACTAACGAATTATCTAACTCTTTGCCTAGTGTGGTTATGTCTCTTGTGCAGGATTTTTGAACATGCTCTTCCTGAGGAGATTCCAAAGGGATTACCACTATTCGTGGTATTGAGCACCGATTGACCTTGCACACCCTGGAGCAATCTCGATTCCAAACAAGCCAGCTTATAGGGAGCAATCTGGAGGAGATAAAAGTACTCCAAAGGCAGGTCGATGAATTAATGGAGAAGGGTACATGAGAGAGAGCATGAGTCCATGTGCAGTGCCTATGATTTTGGTGCCTAAGAAGGATGGGACATGGAGAATGTGTGTTGACTGCCGCGCCATCAACAACATCACGGTAAAGTATCGTCATCCCATTCATCGTTTAGATGACTTCTTAGATTGGTTATATGAGTATAGTGTCATTCCTCATGAGCATTAGATGGACACTTCCATAGATTTTGTGTTAGATTATTTAGGCCTAGACATGATCGGGATTCTATTTTTTGGTGGTTGTAGATAGGTTTTCTAAAATGGTTCATTTCATTCCTTGTCATAAAACTGATGATGATTGTAAATATTACTAATTTATTCTTTAAGGAAGTTGTGCGATTGCATGGAATGCCTAGAACAATTGTATCGGATAGGGATGCTAAGTTCTTAAGCTACTTTTGGAAGACTTTGTGGGCTAAGTTAGGAACTAAGTTATTGTTTTCTACTACTTGTCATCCACAAACTGGTGGTCAAACTGAGGTAGTGAATCAAACTTTATCTACTTTGTTGAGGGCCGTAATTAAAAAGAATATTAAAAGTTGGGAGGATTGTTTGCCGCATTTTGAATTTGCCTATAACCGTATAGAGCATTCTGCTACTAAATTTTCTCCTTTTGAAATTGTGTATGGTTTTTAATCCACTAACTCCTTTGGATTTATCACCCTTGCCTATTTCTGAGTATGTTAATTTAGATGGCAAGAAGAAGGCTGAATTTGTTCAACAATCCAATGAGAAGGCAAGGCTGAACATTGAACGACGAACAAAGTAGTATGTGAAACAAGCCAACAAGGTCGTCGACAAGCTATTTTTGAACCTGGAGATTGGGTTTGGGTTCACATGCACAAAGAGTGGTTTCCTCCCCCGTGCAGCATCGATCTAAATTACTTCCTAGAGGCGATGGACCATTTCAAGTTCTTGAGGCATCAACGACAATGCATACAAGATAGATTTGCCTGGTGAGTATCAAGTAAGTGCCACATTTAATGTTACTGATTTGAGTCCTTTGATGTAGGTGACGATTTGAGGACAAATCCTTTTCAAGAGGAGGGGAATGATGAGATCCATGATGAGAGTCAAGCTGGAAGAAGGGATGTGGATCCTTTTGAAGTGCCGCTTGGACCGATCACAAGAAGTCGAGCGAAACGACTCAAGGAAGCACTTAACGGGTTAATAAAGGATGTCCATGAAGCCGGGAAGGATTAGGGCAATCATGAAGTTGGAACGGATTGGAACAACCATGGGAAGACCCTTGCTCTTATACAAGTCACACCGGACACAGGTTGAAGAGGGTATGTACTTTCAAGGCACGGCTGTGTATGGAGTCAAGCAAATCCACAGAAAGTCGATGCCCAATCCAAAAATCATTATGAACAATGAAAAAAAAAAAAATTAGTCAAGACAACCACCCCTCTCATTCACAAACTACCAAAAAAATGGAATACAAAAGCTAAAACTACTTCAACCATTTATAGATATAGTAAGATTTTAGGTATGGAAGGAAATAGGAAAAGCTTCTTAATTTACATCTTCGTACAGCCAATATAAAATAAATTTAAAATTTTCTGAATTTGTTTTAAAGTTAGGATAAGAAATAAAACACCTATTTTAAAAAACTCATTGAAATTTCGATTAATTTCCCAAATTATAGATTGAATGTAGAAAGGGGAAAAAAAAGTCCCCAATTGTAAGGACCGGTGGTAGTCGATCATCAACATGCACTAGAAGATCTTTCTACGTACTTACATTAGTGTTAGGGGATTAGTCACTTATAAACTCCTTAGCGATCTGTAAGTGGTGTTGAGTCATCCCCTTAATAAGGGAGCAAACTTGATTAAAAGCAAAAATAGCCATACGACTATGCCTCCAAGGAAAGACAAAAAAAATAGGGTTAAGTGTGTTAAAAAAATGCTAACATATCTTGGGAAACGAAGCATCATAAGGAAAAATTTTGTGATGCAATGTTGGATTAGAAAATATATATTTATGTGGCGAAAATGACGTCTTTTGGAAAAGTTATGTGGGTACCAATGCCTTACCATCCAAAGTGTCTCAAAGGGTTACATGTAAAAAAATAAAAAATAAAAATAATAATAATAAATAAAAAACAAATAGAGTCCAGATAGCCAAGATATGGCCCTCCAAAGTTTAAACAAAAATTGTACTTCCTTTGCAATAGTAGCATGCAATTAAAAGAAAAAAGGAAAAAGGCACATGCAAATTAGGATTCATTATCATGTCCATGCATAAGAGAAAAGGATGGAGCAAAATTCAGCTCAATGACATGCAATTGATGCACCCATATAAGTTGGTTAGCAATTCGTTTTTCATCACAAATGAAGATATGCACAAGCCAACAACTAGTGAGAGAGCCAGTAGTCAATGTTTCAACTCAAAAAAATATGAGGCTAAACTCACCAACAAGCTTAAAGCACCTTAACCTCTTACACATCTCCAGCTATGAATTCCACAACTCAGCCAATATTAGAGGCCTAACGTCTCTACAAATTAATGTCAATAGCAAATAAAGGAAAAGCTTTTACTGGTTGCTACGAATAGAAGTTCTCATGATTATTAACCACAATGGTAGTTTAAAAAACAAATATTAACAAACAACAATATGTATACATACATAAATGCGTACATATATATTTATATATACACACAAACGATAAAAGAAAAAAAAAAACAGAGAAAAATAAAAAATGTTCTTTAGAGAGCAAAAGAGAGTAAAAAGGTCGTAATAAAAACAGGGCATACAAAATCAAAATAGCTAATGTAGCCTGATATGTTTATAGACAATTACATGGATTAAATTCATCAAAAATATTGTCACATGCATTGAAAGAGTTCTTTCAATATACAATCACCCGCCTGCTAATTGGACATGCAGCTAACCTAGTTACCATAGTACTAGACCAATTCTGGAAGTATATATGGAATCCTACGAAATATAATTATAGCCATAGATACCTCCAACTTTGAAAGGGTAAAAGCAGTTGTAGTCCTTGACGGCGTTGTAAGCCTAAAGTCAAAAGTCCACTATCACCGTAAAATACACGTTTAATTTATCTATATATATTTTAAAATATATTATATTATGAATCAAGGTTAAATATGTAATTAATTTAAAGATATGGGGGCAATTTAGTCTTTTCATGACCAAGTTATATAAGTTCCGTTTGACCTAATGCTCATTTTTTCACCATTTGCACAACACTAAATAAAGAAACGTTCTTAAAGACCCTCAAGGTGACCTAACTAACACCTGCCAAGATCAATCCAGTTTCATCGAGTAAGAATTCTAATAACCAAGATGTTTGTTTCTAATGATGGAATGCAGATTTACGTAAAATTTATGATATATTGTTAGAGTTCGGTACAAAGGGCAACGCAAAATGAGTGTGAGAACCAAGTGAATTGAGGAATCAAATCACTTATTGAAATAAGTAAGTGCATCAATCCATACAACATAATAGATTAATAAAAAAAAAATTCCATACTCTTATTCATATATGAAATTCATATATAAAAAAAAAATCTTATTTCGATCACAAAAACCATTGGAGACTGACAACATATAAGTTTAGTTAGCCATTGAAATTCAATTGTTGTTTCAATTCCTAGTTCATCTTGAAAGCATACGTACAAAAAAAAAAAATCAATTCGGTTGCAAAAGAAAAATCAAGAACCAAAATCTCCCAAAAGGAAAAATCTAGTTTTGGCAAGTTACAATTCAATTTCCAAATGCACTTTTCAATTCCAACTGCAATAGATACTTTGTGCTTTCTAATTATGCATTCGAAAATTACATTCCATAATCATTAATTATATTTGATGCAAATTGTATCCTCTTGAGATTGCATGCAAAGGAATTAATTGTCTTGATTCCGAGTTCATATTGTGTGTCATAGCTATTGAAGATTGCTTCTAATTTTCGAGTGTCACTATGATTAGAGAAAAGAAAATGAGGGAGTCAATTAGGTGTGACTTAGTAAATTGTGTTGAGAAATTTCCAATTCGAGTTCTTAGCAAAGGATTGTAAAAGCGGGTTGTGAGGACATAATTTTGAGGGACATACACAAGTGAAATTGTGAGCATATCATTAATTGAGAGCAATACAAAACTGAGTGTGAGGACCATATTTTACTTGTGATCTTACCTTATTGAAAAACTTTAAAAATATGTCAGGATAGAACACGAATAGAGGTAAGAATAGGGTAATGTTTGAGGAGTTGATGGGAGAGATGGAAAAGAATTTTGATGGGTTAACTTAAACAGATCCATGAAAGAATGGATGAGATGGAGAGGAGTAGGGAACCAACTAGCAGTACCATTGTTAGGCGAGGAGTAGGTAAACCAATTAGAGGAAGAGTTAGGATAGAAGAAGGAGAGGATTCTGACTCTGCTGAATATCACAACATGAGGGAAAGAGGGAACACCTAGAGGCATGATAGTAACCTGGGTAGCATTAAGATGAAAATCCCAACATTTCAAGGAAAGAATGATCAAGAGTTATACCTAAAATGGGAGAGGAAAATGGATCATGTGTTTAAATGCCATAACTATATTGAGGAAAAGAAGATAAAATTGGCTACAGTAGAGTTCATAGATTATGCTAGTGTATGGTGGGATCAGCTAGTGCGTAATAGGCGCAAGTATGGAGAGTGACTTGTTAGTACTTGGGAGGAGATGAAGACCATAAAGCAAAAAATGGTTTATTCCTAGTCACCACCATAGGGATTTTCTTAGGAAAGTCCAAGGATTGACACGGGGAACCAAAAGTGTCAAGGACTACTATAAGGAGTTGGAGATAGCCATGATTAAGGCTAAAGTGGAGGAAGAGGATGAGGCCACTATGGCTAGATTTATTAATGGTCTTAATTGGGAAATTGCTGATGTGGTAGATTTACACCATTACTTGGACATGGAATAATTGTTACATAGAGTAATTAAGGTAGCGCGACAATTAAAATATAGGAGTGACTAGAGGTTTGGGTCGACTTCTAAACCTCCATGGAAGTCTAATTAGAAAAAAACTCTACAAATTCGAAGCCTAAAGAGGACATGAAGGCTAAGAATCCAGTTGCTGCATTTAAGGGAAAAACCGACACTAAACCCTCTTCCAAAACTAGAGATATTAAGTGTTTTAGGTGTCAGGGATTTAGGCACATTGCATCTCAATGTCCAAATCAAAGGGCTATGATCATATGTGACAATGGGAATGTAGAGAGCGTGAGCTCTAAGGAGGATGAGGAGTCCCCATCACAAGAATATGATGACTTTGATTTATAGGGACCCATGAGTGGTGAGTTGTATGTCATGAGGAGAGTACTTAGTGTACAACCCTAGGAAGATGGTGAAGGGATCCAGCATAAGCACATATTTCATACACACTATCATGTGTAGAGTAAAGTGTGTAAGCTGATAATCGATATTAGCA